>JAKSZP010008135.1:0-125542 GCA_022478985.1 Massospora cicadina | reverse complement strand
CCTGCTGTCTTCCAGAGGAGTTTCATCAATAAGCTAAGCACATTTGTAGCAGAATAAAATAACTCACAAAAAATTGATACTAATCTGGATGGGCAGGTTGGTTCTAAATTGATATTAGTATAAGGGTGTCAATCCTCTATAGCCAATTTGTGAAGATACTTATTGGGCCACCAGGGAGGAATCATTGGCAGCACGATCATCTGAAGGCAGGGCTTTGAAGTTAGCAGCCTTGGATGTGACGTTACTCATAAAAGTAAAGTAAAATAAAATAAGAGTTCTGATGAGAAGTGTTTTCTTAAGAATAATATAGCACTATTTATAGTGCTTCAAAATATAAGGATAATAATAGGGATATTTAAGGGTAGTGTCATGGGACCTGTAGGAAAGTCCCGATACTAGGATATGTGGGAATAGATAGAGAATGGATAGTGTTTAGATAACAAATAGGAAATGTACATTTTCCCCAACTTCAACATAATTCGGGCAAAGCCCCAAATTCGGTATTCTAGTTGAATCAAACTCCATTCTCAAATAATTGGGCCATCTGCAAATTATGTCCTTTGTATAATTATATCGATTTTCCCCCTGGACAAGGCTTTCACCTAATCCAGGGAGAATCCCAACAATACACTTAACAGAAATGCAACTGTTTTCCAATCCATATTCTGGGAGTTTATATTTCTGCTGACACTGACAAGGTCCACTGTCATTTCATTATTTCCTCTTTCCGCTCCTTAGTTTAAATTTTTCATTTAAAAAATCCAATTTTTTTGAAAAATAAAAAGTTTACCAGCCATTTAGTAGCTATGTGTTCTTATTTAAGGCTTTCCTGGCTTGTGCTCATGGTTGCATTATTCTCCCTGAATCCTTCAATATGGATTCCTTTACCAGAAGTAATCTGACTGTTGCTTTAGGTGGTAATCCAACTTGAAAACCAGCGCAGTCTAATATTATCATCACGCTCCATGATATGTTGTCATTGTTTATCATTTGCATGTTTTCATGCTGGTACACTAATTTGTATATAATTAATATCGTGGTGTTTGTTTCATCTACCTGGATTAAAGGCTTTGATTTTATTCCATCTGGTCAGATGGTTGATTGTTATGATTTTGTACTTTACTCTCCCAGTACTAAAACTCAGCGGCTCTATCACATCTATTGACACTATGTGCCACGTGAACCCAGTGTGCACTAGCCAATATCCTGTTACATTCTTGTGGGGCTTGTGAAGTTGACACTCCATGCAACAGGATTGATAATCAACTAAATCATAATTTATTGATTCACAGTAATAATACTAGCGTAAGTGATCCAGCATTTTTCAGAGGCCACCATGCCCTCAACTATGTGTGCGGCTTATTGATTGCTGAACATTTTTATAGCTTAGAGAATCAATATTCCTTTCATAAAATGATTTATAAAGCTTTTCATTCTTCATTTCTTTATTTTCCGTTACTTTCTTCAGAATGTTCTGAATTTACTAGGTTTCAATATTTATATTGATCATATGTTAGAAAAGTCCAAATAGTTGCTGATATATGACATGAATGACAGGTTATATTCATAATCCATCAGCGTTACAATGGGCTGCTTCCACTATGCATATAATTTAAAGTCATAGATTTCTAGTATAAAGTAATTGGGCCAGTCATCCCTCTGGTTATTTAGGATTTTGCAACCAGCGTAGAGTTGAGTTGTCAGTCACAACCTTAATGTGCATTTTATGAATATACACTTAAGATGTTTTCTTTCTTATATCACTGTGAGGCATTTGCGCTATGTTCAGTGTAGTTTCTTTCCATCAGCGTTATGTCTAACTCACATAAGCCGCATGATGCCCATCCACAGAGTTATCTTCTTGAATTAAAACAGATAAAATTTTATTAGTGAGGCATTCGTGTATATTATAAATGCCCAATTAAAATCTGGGTACTTCATAATGAGACTGGATATCAGATTTTTTGGAGCTCATCAAATGTTTCGTGAGCCTTTTCACTCTATACAAATCCATTTTTTGAAAATTTTAAACCGATGGAATGATGTTTTAATTCTGGAAAAGTTTACATAAAATTGGAAATAGTAGCCAATCATCCCTTGAGAGATTTGAATAGCCTGAACACTCTTTGGGGTTGATATTTGTTCAATGTCTTTTATTTTATGTGGTTGAGGTAATCAGCCGGAGCTTATCATGAACCCCTAGTAATAAAACTCTTCTTGAAAAATGACATTTTCTTGGCTTATAATCAATTTTTTTCCACCAGGAGTATGAACACTTCCTCTAAATGTTCAAGTGGTCAGTAAATATCCGACTGAAAACCTGATGTCTTCCAGGAATTTATACATAGGGCAACTACAAACCACTTAAGATTGAATCCATTGCCTTATAGAAGGTAGCCGACGCAATTCCTAGTCCTTTTAGCATTCTAATAAGCTGGTATAACCCTTGTGCGGTGTGTATCACACAATCCTCTTGCTCTTTTTGCAAGTCTATTTGCAAATACCCCTGAGATAAAATCAATTTAAAAGAAATTTAGCTTCCCCTAGACGATTGAGCATGTCATCAATACTTGGGAGTGAATATGAATCCTTACTAGTGATTTTGTTTAGCCATCAGTAATTGATCAACACTTGATTTTATCTGTCCTTTTTTGTTTAATATAGTGATCAAACTAGCCAATGGACTCAAGCATGACATAAGGAGCCTATGCTCAGTAAGTTTACTAATTTCTCTAGTACTACTGCCGCCGCTGCTTTGCAATGTTGATTTTGCACATTTGTATCAGCAGTGTTTCCCCTAGTATCATTCTAGTGGATCACATTTTCTCGCACCATAGGTCATGACTGTCCTGGGCACAAGGCATCCTATATTTTGCTGTTAATCAAAGTAATTTCTCCTGCTTATATTTTTTAAATCCAGCAAGCCTATCTCAATTTACTTGTATATAGATAATTTGGCATCCTTTTCAATAAACCCATTTCGGCTAACATCCTAAATTGTGGGACTCTCTGATTTTGGTATTCAGGATTAAGTGATTGAAAGCAATAACTTGGTTCTTCACCTTTTCATCAAACTCTCACTCAGATTGGCCAGTAAAACTTTAACATCTCCATAGCCTGGCATTATAATCCCTGTAGATACCCAAGGCTCCAACCTTTAGTTTCTTTTGTGGGGCGACGACTTCTACATATAATTTTACAGAATGTCTGGCATTAACCCCGTGGTAACTACTAAATGAGTTCCTTATAGAATAGTTCCATCGTTTTGCCCTCAACGGTATTCCATGGTTCTCTAGGATCTGCGTTGCATTTAAAAGATTTTTCTTCCAAAAAACTTTACTGGATGGGAATTATGGCGTCATTGTAAATTAGATTTATAATTTGAAATTCTTTGTCAGAGGAGTTTTTTTTCTTTCTGCTGATATCCCAACGACAGAATTTTCTACAAAATCGTTAATGTATTTCCTCATTATTGCATTTGACACCATATTTTTAAAGGAATTCCATTCCAATGAGGATGTCATAGTGTTAATTATACAACATTATGGCAGGCGTGAATACCATCAGCAATCTAAATGAAGAGGCAGTACGTGTATGCCCCACAGAATGTTGTAGTATTTTCATCCAGTGGTTCCATAATCTTTCCAGTGTTCCAAATCATGAGAGATCTTTAATTGATTCACCAAAGAGGTAAAAACAATAATAATGAGCACTCCAAGTTCAAACCTTGATTATACTATACTCAATTGCCTAAAATATTTACATGCATACACTCAGAGTATTATAATAAGGCGTTTACTGAGTGAATCACAGCATCAGTCACCAAATAGAGAGTATGAATTATTTATGTGGATAGAACAGATAAGGGTTCCTTGATTGCGTATTGGGAATGGAAATATTTGTTTATAAAGATAAATCCAAAACAGTTTTTTGGCGTTACCATAGGTTCTGATTTTTCCACAACTGATGGCATAAGGCCAAGAAACCTCTTTCATGATCTCTGGGCAATTACTATTTGATTTTTCTCTGGTATTTAAAATTTATATCAAAATTTACAACCTGATAGAGTGGATCAAGTGTATTATCATCTACAAATAAATAAGACATGTTTAATAAAATTTTAAAGTATAAGGGGGAACAGAATTGATTTAGTGCTAGAAAGTTTCATATCTAGACTGAAGCTTTTTTTACTAAATCTTATAAACTCTTCTTCACTTTAGCCTGAACAATATTTACTCGTTACTTAGGCTTCTTTCTCTAATATTAAAATGTGAAATGTCCAGTTAATACATTTGTGACAACAGTTTAAATATTGTCCACACATTTTAATCATTTGAGTTTGTTTACAATTACTATTAGATTATTTACATCCTTATTTGGCTCACTAAACTTCATGCCTTTCTGATTATTTTTAGTTGGAATGAATTAATAGTTTTGGTGAGGTGCATCAGATGTTGATCCTAACAACTGTAGGTACTACACTATCTGCAAAGTGAAAGTCTGAGTTGCCAATGCAGAAACCATGGCTCAGTGTTGGTCTCTGTAGGGCCAAAGAGCCATCAACATTGCAATGCAGGATGCAGAATATATTGTACTTTTATACCGCCAGTATTTTCACTTTCTGGTAAACTGTTTGGCAAAGGTGGCTAAGGTTTTGTTCTTATATTGGATTCCAATGAACTCCTGTTTGTGGCTAGCCTTCTGCTCAAGACCATATTAAATTGTTTCAATTTGCTTTTTAGACGTCTTCATATGTCCAATTATTCCTGTTGAGATAGGAAAAACCAGATTTTGATAATCTGTGTCCAATCAGTCATAATTTCACTTCTTTATTATAGTTGCCATGTACAAACACCATCATTTTTAAGATTTTTACGGAAAATAATGGAGCGTTATCCTGGTTGAAAATATGTAATATCAGCATATTCCAAAATCCTATTGTCAATACTGTGATTGAAGGTACTTGCCTGAAACTCTCACTGAACTTTGGAGATGACCTCTGAGAATACACCAAATGTTAGTTAGGTTACAGGCATACTTCTTGGGGCTTTACTTTACCACAGGAACTTTAATTCTGTTAGATCAATGTAAGCTCCATCCGCCTCCATCTGGGCACAATCACATTTATGAATTTCTATGTCTAGTAGCTAGTTTAAAATTTGTGTTACATCATTCTAAATCTGTCAAAATTGGTCCATATCTGCTACCAAGAATCCTTGTGAATCATAAAACTTTAAACAATTTAGTCTCTTTCCGCTTCAAGGAGGTGACTTTCCCAAAAAATCACTGTTGGACTTTACAACCTACTCTATTTCTTCCTTGGCTTTAGTCATTCGTTCATCCTAGATAGTCAGATTGGATTGTGACACCAAATTCAGCATATCATTGTTCACAGTTTCTAGTTTTTTCCACAACTTCTCAAGCTCATTCTTATATACAAATTGCTGAAAGTTCTAACTAAAAGAAGGACTAAAAACTTATCTACCCTTGTAATGAGCACCAAATTTTAAACCTTTTTGCATTTGTCTACATAGGTTCAAGTGTGCATGAGGTATTTTATTAAGATATCAACTTCTCCGTTGAAATTTTACAAAGACAATAATCATTATGAGTTTTTCACAACTAACTTGATCAAAACTCTAGCACTAGATAGCTGCTGATGCTCTTCCTTTGGGTAACTTGAAGGCACTTCTTGACAAAGAAAAACTCTTTTTAATTCTTCCACAAGAGTACTTGAGAACTAATTTGGAAAAGTAGAACTATCTCTTTAACTACAGTCCCAATAGTTGGTACAAGACAAATAGATATGAAGAAAAATATCTCTTCACTATAATCACAAGAACACAATAAATATTTTATAACTATGGAAATGATTTTGAGAGATGTCTTTAATGTACTAATGTTGCCTTGTTTTATTAAAAATAAACAAAGGATCTGTATAAAGAATTTGGCGGACAACTCTTCTCTTGGCGCCAATTTTGAAACGGCATCCATTGATGATGAATTTAACCCTTAGATGCATCAGTAATGATGAACTATTCATCTGCCTAATTGTATTCCTCCGCCAACTATGTCACAAACCTTCATGGGTTAGATTTTGAAGAAACATGTCCCAACGTCTTTATCCTACCCCAGCGGACTAAAGTTATTAAGCTAGTAACCTGCTTAGGTAATGTGGCCATTTAACCATTGATAGCAGGTCACATTGATTTAGGTTAACCTGCAAGCTAAAGCTATTAAAAGCGGTGTCAATGTTTACACAACTGCCAATTAACCCTTATTGATGGCTACAAAACCCAATTGATCTGTGCAAGGACACTACTTATTAATACTTAAATTAATAATTAAAACCCTTACAAACATTAATGGAGATCGTATGAAAAATTGCAAAATCCCAACAGATGTATGCACTCGAATATAGTCATACCAATATTAAATACCAGCGTTATTTATGCTTTGGATACACTTTGAAATTCAGGTAATATGGTATTTTTTAGTTTAAAATAAGAACATTATAAATCATAGATTTTTTTTATATGGTAGGATGGTGTTGCATAGTTTATATATATGGAATTCTTGTTAGTATTTAACCCTTCTAAAAATACTAAATAGTAAAAGCTGTATTAAATAGAAATAAATTTATTATGATTTAGCAAAACTCTCTTGTTTAAAATATTGTAAGAGTAAAAAACCGAGAGCATCTAACTTTGTAAATTTTTTACAATTCATAAATATCCTATAAGCTGTCATAAAGTTGATAAGTCTGGAAAACTAATTTAAGATTAGTTTTATTAGTTTTAGTTATCAAATGTTACTATATGGAAATTTTCATTGAATACTCTTTTTCCATAAATGACATATATTTTACTCAAAAGCAAAATATAAAAAGTTCATATAAACGTGAAAATTCTTGAAGCAGACCACCACTGGGCCTTAAAATAAGTTTTCTTAAACTGATAATAGTTCAAGGATTTACTTTTAGCAGTCTTGCTATTGTAAAGGATGGCTATTGTAAAGCACAGAATATTGTGTTTAAGTTAAGATGCTAAAGGGCAAATTACATCTCTTCTGTATGATTAAGGATCCTTGCAATAATGCGGCCCTGAGAAGGGGCAACTCATCTGTTATATGAAAATATCTTATTTATAAAGCAAATTAATGAGCAACATAGTAGATATCACTGCACAGATGAGTTAAAAACAAGCGCTTAAAAGAGGCAAGCTTAGTTTAGGGACCAGTCTAGTTATATTTCATTGTAAAAACTATCTTTATTTTCTTAGTAAGTTCCTAATTTATTTTCTTTATAGTTAAACGTTTAGTATTATTATAATCTTAATCCAAATTTTTTTCATTAATAAAAAGTTTAGAATAAGAAATTTTGTTGATCTATCTATCCTAAAGGAAGTACAAAGCATATTTAATTACATGTGAATTTTGGTATATAGCTTAGTCTAAGACTAGACAAGTACACTTAAGTTAAACATTTTACTGAGGAAAAATATGGATTAAAATGTTTATTCATTTTTATAAAAGACCCAAGGTATAATTTCATATCATCAATGGCCACCAAAAGAGCAAATAATGTACAGCCTACAAGTAGGACTCCAAAAGAGGTTATGATCTTTTTACTTTGCAATATAAACCCTGTTTTAATCTGCATACACAAATAAAGATAAATTTTTTTAGCGATTTATGTTCAAAAAAGACTTATATTTTTACTTTAAAGATAAAAACATCAAGAAATCATTATAACTAGAGAACTGAGAAACTAGTGTGCACAATGATAACAAATTTAAGGTAACATGAGTGAGTAAGTCTAAATCTTCTTAGGTTTTATTACTGAAATATCAATGTGTTTTGTAGGGAAACCCAGAGGATATAAATAAGATCCCAAAACTGAGGTCCTTAATGATGCAGTCTTGACCTTTTTAAGGTCTCTTCATGTGAGCTCAACCACTATCTTTATGCTCTTCTTAGTCTAAAGAATAATCTGAGTTATACAGCCCCACAAATAAGTCCAAACTCATTAAAGAGACTTCATATTTAGGTCATACTTCCTTTTCTAGTAAACCTCACTTTTTAAAATTAAATTAATATTGAATTTAGCCCCACTAAAGCGATTTATCAATATTAATAGTAATAATGGCTGAAAGTCCTGCAAGTGTGCTCCCTGACTCTACTTGATGAGCCAACCCCTCCAAGCATAATAACCCTTGGTTGCCAACCTCAGTATCAACCAGAGTTACCGGCTCTCAGGCAGAAGCTGCAAAAACAGCCATCTCTGAATATGCAGTCACTTGACTAAACATCAACTTACTATCATGTCTCTGGAACTTGCGCAGACGTTATCAGTGTGCACTACATCCCAACAACCTATTGGACCCCCTCCTACTATGGAGAACATCGCCCAAAAAGTTTTAATATCATCAAATCAATAAGCTGCACTCCAACCTTTTCAACACCCACCTAACGAGTTGAGTTTTATGTTCAACCCCTAATAACGATAATGATGAATTTCTGGATCTCATTATCAGCGTCTCTTTTTAAAGATCTAATCATTAAACCATCGCCCATAATGGTGGGCTAGCTGACCAATCAGGTTCGCAAATCACTAGTTTGTGACATCATAATTTTATGGAGAAACTACTGAATTGCAAGTCAGTGCTATCCAACAGTTCCAATCCCATATGTCCCATTTAAACACCTTAAACGGCATTTCTCAAGCTGGCACTTACTTATCTCACCCTGTAAATGATCAATGTTTATCAGTTGGAGAGCTTAAAGAAAGAGATCACACCCAAAAGTTGTTTCACTTTTGGAAGCATAAACTTTGGGATGTGATGCATCATTTCCCTACCCCAAGTGACTTAAGGTAACTAAGACCTAAATGGATCAAACAAAATTGGCGAGGCTCAAGCAACTGTCCAGAGCCAGGCAGCACTAGCAAACACTAAGTTGCAGCAGCAAACATTTAACCACACTAACTTGCCCTCACCATCTACTCAAAATTTACCTGCGGTTTCAGCTTAAAGCAAGCATAAGTACACATAGGGACCACAGGGGCTTTGCAAAACTCCTTGCGCCAGTAACACCTAAAGCTGATCCCCATGAAGTGGCATTTATTGCCAATGTTATAAAGAAATTTCCAGAAACTAGATTACAAAAATTTCTACCCCACTCAACCATCTCCCATGCAATTTACCTTTACTATGGGCATAAACCTATGAATACTACACAGAGGATACTTCTCATACTTTTCAGCAATTGCAAAGACATTCCCAATTAACAAAACTATCCATGAATCGGTGGAGGTACAGTACATTGATGTGGGATTGTTTAAAGCTACCCATGCTTCCACCCTTCCAGTTGTAATTCCACGTGGATCTCTCCTTATCTACCACACACGCTCTCAACTAGAGATAATCTTATGGGTTACGCCTTCCAACCTCCCAGTGATTATTGATCCTGAATCTCATAAGCTGGCGCTCTATCGTGTTTTTATGAATTTGGGTAGTTGCTCAATTTAGACTTTAAAGTACCCTTTTACTATGCTCCTACTCAAAGAGCCCGCCTGGTAGAGCATCATTTATCCCCTCCCCCACTGTGGCTCGGAATTTAAATATAAAACCTCATGTGGCAGTAATTGGGACATTACCAGAGATCTTAGTTATTGACCCTAACCAAGCGCCCCCTCGTTGTTCATGGTGTAACGCCAATGACAACCTGTAAGATGGCAGCACGACTTAAAAACAAGCCCTCTCAGCCGCCACTCTAGGGCCTAAACCAAGCAAAATATTCCTCGTGATGCAGAGAGATAATTAAAAGCCATACAATAGGTTCCAGTTAAGGATTCTAACCCTGAAGCTCTTCATCGTTCAGTTGAAACTGCAGTGTTAACAGTAGGTTCACAAATTCTTGAGATCTAAGCCTCTCTCCCTGTGAGCTTAACCTTCCATTTTCTAGAGTCAATACCTTCTCCTGCCAAGTGTAAGGCATCCCCCACAAGGCCATCATCAGCCACCCCCATCCAGCACTCCAATGCACCCCCATCAATCTCCACTAGCACTCTTCTGCACCAAACAGGAGCTTCAATTTAAGCATATGTTGAATGGTTGACTGGATCTAAATTTGCATTTAAATAAACCAAAGAAATCCTAAGTATATCTGAACTTGAATTTGTGGCCTAGCGATTTCACTTAATTATATTTGACTATGATGACATGGGCTTGAGGGCTTTGTTGGTTAGGTCAAACTTAAATTTAAGTTTTGATTAAATGACTCGGGTATGTGGGCCTTGTTAATCTATGTCAAAATTAGTTTTTAATGTCAGTTGAGTTTTAATCAAATTAATTACTAATTAGTGATATGAATCGCCTTGGTATGTGCTGCCGATTACACATGAAAGTGAATCAGTTCAGCTATTTTGAAGGTATGACAAAATGCCATTTCAAGGATGATGATGGTATTTACTCTGACTCTGAGGCTGAGCATGATGCCCTGAGTCAAAGTATTTGTAGACGTCATTACAAACTTTTTATGTGGCCAAAGGGCACTGAAAAGTAAGGCGTCATGGGTAAGATGTAGTTAACATCAAACCCTATAAATAACCCTTGCATTTACACTAATATAATACCCTTTAACTTCTGGATTAAGTTTTGAATTTAGCTTATAACCTTTTTGCATTAGTACTTTATTTTATATTAAAGTTGATTTTCACTTGGATTAGTAGGATCAGGGCAGCGGACCATTATCCAAGTGAAATGACTGGGTATAAAATTGAAGTATTACCAAAAGCTATATCATAAATTCAAAGCACCATCCTGTCTATTGTCCTCACACAATAGATGCTCGAAGCTGCAGCTTACACCAAACAATGAACCAGCCATCAGGTGAAGCCCAAATCTTCAACAATGGCGCTCATGGCTGGGACCGCAGATGGTGACCAGTATCGACGTTTGAGTGCCCAAATTTTGCAGATGAAGGATGAATACACCAAAAAATCAATTACTGGCCAGCTAAATTGAGGCCCAGTGGGCAAAAACTAAAGACTCTATTAATCATCTTAATCTACAGATCAATAATCTCAATGATGATGTTAATGCTATTAATGAGTCAAACAATAATCTCCATGAAGAATTAAACCAGTGCAAGAAGGCAATGAAAGAAAAGGACCAAGTGATTTCCACCTTGCACCTACAAGCTACTAGCCTGAATAAGGAAATAGCGAAATTAGAATTAAAAACTCAAAATCATGTTAATTGGAAAATATAAAATCAATAAGCAAATTTGAACTCTGGCCGACGGGCGTTGTCAGTGTGCTACAAACCACTCAACTGCAAATTCTTCTAAATAATATGAGGATGAAGCTTCAGAAATAGCTACCAAAATGGACGCTGGGCCACATCAACAACTGCCTAGCAATATGATTGCTTTGGTCAACAATGACACCTCAAACCAGGATACAATGCCTCAACGCCCTAGTACGCCTGGTTCTGGTCAACAAAATAGTAATCATGATAACCAGGAATAGGGAAGCGATAATTTCAAACCAGCAAGCCTGCCAGCCTTTGACAAGAATGGAAGTATTACCACCTTTGTCAAACATTTTGAAATGGCTATGCATGGGGCCAAATACCACAACAAAGCAGCCACCATGATCAACTGCTTGGATGAGTGAAGCATTGAGTTGATTATGCCTCCCATTAATGAAAATCCAACATATGCTGAAGTCAAGAAGGCCGTGCTTCATGAATTTAGAGGTCTAGCACGGATGTTGAACAGAAAATCCAAGTTTATGAACATCAGCTTTAAGAAAGATGAAACAATTGACAAATTTGCGGATTGATTCTATCGTGAAGCTCAAGTTCTCTTAGGCGCGCGGGCTATGGTCAATTTTGATGCCAAGATAGCACTAGAGCATGCAGTGTAACCTTACCCTAATCTATCAAACACTCTATTGCCTGCTTTCGTGCAAAACCTTGTGACATCTAAATTGGTTGACTATTTACGCAGATGCTCAAAAAATTACAGCCCTCCTAATACTGGTTACAGATCAGGAACCACTGCCTTTGCTGGAAAGTCCTTTAAAACCAATAAGATTAACACCTCACGGCCAGTGAGTGAAATTACTTGCTTTAATTGCAATTGTAAAGGTCACTATGCTTCCCAATGCCATCAGCGAAATGTCAATATAGTCCTTCCTAATATTGTGCAGGAGGAGGGAAAAGAACAAGCACAATAGATGAGGGATGCTCTATTGTACCTGCAGCACCAGTCCCACCTGATTGACAAGCAAACGATGGCCACTGGGCCTTGCTTAACAATGAAAACGATTCTATTTTAGTATCAAATGAAGATTCCTCAAATGTACATGAAGTAACTCGCTCCCAAAGTAAGGTTGTCACACCTGAAGCCTCTGAAGAAGTCGCTAAACCCTATGTGGAACAAATACTTGAAAATATTCCAGCCGTCAGGCATGGGGAATGACTAAGTTCAAGGAAAGAGATATAGTAGTATATTGTGACACTCATAGCGCAGCCCGCGCGCACAAGCTAGCCTCACTTTGGAAGGGTCCATTTATTATATTGGAGAAATTGTCTGAAGATGTATATACCATTAAGGATCAAGGCGGCTGGGCTGTGAATCAAGTACATGCTAAGTTTCTTTGTCCATATCATAAAGAATAATAAGATAAAAAGAAAAATAAAGGATAAAAAGAAAAAGAAAAAAAATAGTAATAATAAATAAAAAATAAAAAGAAAAAATAGTAATAATTACAAGCCATAGAGTTTATTTTATAGATTTGATGCCTCGCTGGCATTAGAACTAGGTATCCCCTCTTCAGTAGGAGGAGAGCGCGACCAAAATGGAGAAGCCTGCAACAAAATTGGAGATGCGCCAAACCCAAGGAAGCTTGGCACCAGGCATGCTGGCCCTGTTGGCTTAGGAAAGGCTATCGAGATAACATTTGAACTTCAAGGAATGTGAAGAATTAGACAGTGTGACCAAAAAAGAGTATCTGTTGCTTATATCCAGTCAAGGAGGGGGAAGTGTTAAATGGTTGACTGTATCTAAATCGTCATTTATTATAAACCAAAGGAATCCTAAGTATATCTGAACTTGAACGTGTGGCCTAGCAATTTCACTTAATTATATTCAACTATGATGACATGGGCTCAAGGGCTTTGTTGGTTAGGTCGAACTTAAATTTAAGTTTTGATTTAATGACCGGGCATGTGGGCTTAGTTAATCTATGTAAAAATTAGTTCTTAATGTCAGTTGAGTTTTTTGATCAGATTAATTACTAATTAGTGATATGAATCGCCTTGGTATGTGCTGCCGATTGCACATGAAAGTGAATCAGTTCAGCTATTTTGAAGGTATGACAAAATGCCATTTCAAGGATGATGATGGTGTTTACTCTGACTCTGAGGCTGAGCATGATGCCCTGAGTCAAAGTATTTGTAGACATCATTACAAACTTTTTACGTGGCCAAGGGGCACTGAAAAGTAAAGCGTCATGGGTAAGATGTGATTAACATCAAACCCTTATAAATAACCCTTGCATTTACACTAATATAATACCCTTTAACTTCTGGATTAAGTTTTAAATTTATCTTATAACCTTTTTGCGTTATCACTTTATTTTATATTAAAGTTTATTTTCACTTGGGATCAGTAGGATCAGGGCAACGGGCCATTGTCCAAGTTAAATGACTGGATATACAATTGAAGTATTACCAAAAGCTATATCATAAATTCAAAGCACCATACTGTCTATTGTCTTCACACAATAGATGCTCAAAGCTGCAGTTTCCACCAAACAATGAACCAGCCATTAGGTGAAGCCCAAATTTTCAGCAGCTCATATCACCAATAATGACTGGCAATCTACATCCTGAGGTAGACGCACTGACACAAATAGCACTATATCCCCTATATTTTACATCTTGCAAAGGTAATTTGCAGTTTTGGAAGATGATAGTATGGACTCAGAATCGTCCACTGGGGACTTTTCCGCGGTCACAATCAAACCTTAGGAACTTCCTCTGCAACGTAACAGGGACATCATCCTTGACTGACTCTCAGGATCCTCTGACCCCTTCCTCCTTATTCTTCAACCAACACGGTGCTCCATTCAGCTCACAGAAAGGATAGTCAATTAAGAATCTTAATACTAGCCGCCTTACAACTGCATGTTTAAGTGCTGCGAACCCCCCAAAATGCGGAGGGGAGTAGCTATGAGTCCCCACGAAGTACCCTGACCATGCAATCCATGAACTCAAATGGTTTGCAGGATTATAAATGGATAGCTCGCCTACTCCACAACTTTGTTAAGCCTTATTGACATTGCTGCTGTCCAGGAGCCTCACCTTTACCCTTATGAGCACAAAGCATGAAGTGATAGGTTTGAGGAAACTCCTACTGGACAGAAAATGTCGCCCTTATAATTCTAAATCCCCAGTTCAAAACCCAAATCTTATCACAACACCTAGGAAGACGTCTTATAAATGAACAAGCTCAAAAACAATTGATTTCTTATTCTTCGTCGCCAGTACATATCTGCCTCAAGCTGGGGCCAACCAGAACTGACTTCTGGAGGAGCTAGTCCATCTAAATCTTCCTCAGAAGACTATCATAATGAGCGATTCAACACTAACATAAGCTGCGTTCACGACTCTCACTCTATTGAAACTCATGAACGCCCTGGATCCAGTAGACTCCAGAACTTCCTTCGCACTACTGGCTTAATGGATTTGCTTCCATTCTTTGCGTCTGACTTAGTTGTATGACTAGGATATAATATAATAAATTGGGATTTCCAGTCAGCATTGCTCATTGACTTGGCACTAATAAGCTCCATTCTGAATTGCCGTGACTCATCTAATTGGCCCATGACAATAAGTAAGTAATCGCAGATCACTCTTTGTTGTCCTTACCCCAACTCTCCTAGATCATTGCGAAGATTCTAGACAAGGGTTGCCCTGGCTCATCTAAACACTTCATTTGTCAGAGTTAATTTGTCCTCAACTATATGGACAACCTTTTCCCCAACAACCCACCTGAGAAATACTAGCGCGAGTTAGGAAGCAACAAAGGCAGGCACTAACCAGGTGGCTTATGTATGTGCCAAAGCCCAGATGATTGCAGATTGCGCAATAGTCAAAAAATCTGAAACTAGTTTTAAGCACCTGGAACGGAACTGCAACTTTCTCCATCTCCCAGTTGATTGAATGACTTGGAAGCTGATTAAGAAGCCCTTTGCTAAGAATTTGCACTGCAGGAAGAGTGATGAGCTATCTTCACATCTTTTTGCTAATATGCCCAGTGGAAACGCCCTACCCGATTCTCTTTTTAAAATCAAAAATCCAGATTACAGAGCAGAAAATCACAGTACTAAAGATTGACACCACACTTCAACGGTTAAAGAAGCCATCATATAGAAACTTCACCGCTTCTACTCCAAACTTTTCCATTCTGACCAGGTTGATATTTCATTTTTTGAAGACTTAATTTGGAGTACTCCAGAGCCCCCCCTCTGACTCACATGCAGAAGTAGCTCTTCTGGCCCCTATCACCTGTCAAGAGGTTATGAAATCCTCCTCAAATTTCTGATTATTAAATCGCTTGGCCCTGATGGCATACCTTCTGAGGTATAACTTCTAGAACCATTGATGACAGCCAAATTCCTCTGTGACCTATTCACTTCACTTTTTGACTCAAGGTGAGGTCCTCTTAGATTCTAGGGGCTCAATCATAATACTCCTAATAATAAGTCAGACCGTAAGAATCTGGCTAACTGGCGCCTTATAGTCTTTTTCAACGCGGACCACAAAGTTATGCACTAGCCTTCCAGACAACCGCATAACAGCATGAGTTTCTCTCCGCCTGAACTCCTCCCACCATGGTTTTAATCTAAAGTAGGTCGCTATGGAATAATTTTAATGACTTACGCGAATTTCACTACTAACTCACGTAAAATGAATAACTTTATGGCTCTTCTAGATATAGAGAAAGCTTATAATCATGTTTCCTGGAATTGCATAGATACTTATTTATCTTGCTTCCAACTTTCCTTAACAGAAAGACGTTGAATCTCCATGCTCTATGACAAACTACATACCAGAGTCCTTGCACTAACAGAATTTACAGGTGCAGTTACTGTTGGGCAAGGTCTTTGGAAAGGTGAGACTCTGAGACATATCCATTTTTATTAATCATGCTTGATCTCATATTAAACTTTTTACAGGAGAAGCTAATGGTGATCATAACATCAGTAAAGTTTCTTCCTGCATTATGGCATCTGCGGATGCCACTGTCATCGCGTTTGGCAGCCCTGAAGGCATCACTCTTACTGCTGTAAATCTTGAGTTCCACTAAGGCATCTAATGCCTAGGTCAACACCTATAAAGCAACGGTAGTTAAGATTAACTACCACCATTCCCCCATTATTTGGTATAGAGCCTACACGTGGTAATTTCCCTCACCTAGGGGTCCTGCCCAATTCACAAGAAGTTACACTCAGTGCTAATGAGGACATAATCCTGAAAGCGATGAATTCCAGGATTTTCAGCTGGAAAAGGCGAAATATAACCAACCAGTGTCAGTCCCTGATGGCCAATGTGTTCATCCTATTTAAAGCTTGGTTTCTTGCGCATTTTTGTCTTTTCTTAAAATCATTTTATATGAGGCTCAATGCTCTTCTCCGCTGTTGGATCTGAGGATCAAACTACCCACAACTGCACTGTCAACAATAACCCAACCCCACTATGAGAAGATATAGGGCTTTTGGTACCCGCTCTCATGTCACTTCATTTATCTAAAGCTCCTTTGCCAAGAGTATACTGGGATGTGACCCCCATAACACAATGGGAACCTGCCCTCCTTTAATCCGTGTCAGCATCGCTAGCCTTCCTAAAGCATTGTTGAAATCTTCAGGGGAGTGGCTCACTAATCACCCAAGGCATTTCCAGAAACCCTCCTCTTCTAAAAATAGAAATCAAGCTTTCCTTGCCCTGAGACGAGTGGGCGTACAGTTATACCATGCTTTACTATACAGAAGAGATGACACAGGCCATAGTCCCATTGCCGTGTGATAGTATATAAAGAAAAGATTGTCATATATCTCCTCAAATCCCAAAATAGATCTCCAATTTTAAGCGCCTCCTTAAGCTCCTTTTACTTTCTGTCAAGATTCTGATATGACTGGACAATAATCCTGAAATAACTAAGGCGGATTAGGAAGAATCTGTCAACCATAATATTAGTTACAATTATTTGATGTCTCAAGTTGAGGCGATATTAAGTTATAACAGGTTGTTATTGAATCGCCATCAAATAAGGCAATAAGGCAATGTCAACATTTGATGAATATTTTTTAGATTGCCTCAAATTAGGGTTTTAAAGAGTTGAAGAAAAACATGTCAAAACCAAGGAGAATTGGCAGAATAGAATAGCCTAAGCTATGAGAACAATATTGTCTAAAGTTGCTGAATATATAAATAAGATGAGAAATTGAAAAAGTTAGTTGATTATTAGTAGAGAAAGAGCGGGACAGCAAAGAGTCGCTGTATTTATAAAAATAAATAAAAGTGTTGGGGCAATTGTTCCTATTTTCTTATATTTTCAGTCTGTTTGGAGGACCAACAATCCCAACATTGTCTGTCCGTTGCTCAGTGGGTTTGATCTGTTCAACCCTTACAGCGGATCCCAGCAATACCACCCAAAAATTATAACAGTGGTGCTCACTACAGGGGGCCCATTGATCAACCACTAAAACATAAAATCAAAAAATTGTCAGCTATGTCTAATAAAGCCTGCATTGCTGGGGAATCTTCACAAAGTGCTGCATGAACTGATTATGAGGAAATCAAACTCACTTTAGACTCAGTGCTCAAGATACTGGATGAACTTCTTCAAGAACGAAATGCCATTATGCATTAGCATAATAGCACGTTTAGTCAAATGCAAATTCTGTGACAACAGAACAAGGAACTCGCCAATTGTTTGGATGAAAACACCAAATGACTGCAATATGCGGAGCAGAAATTGACCAGTACCTCCCAGTCCTCTTATTGGGAAAAGGAAGAACGACAATGGGGGCACAACACAAGGAGGAATATGACGCTGGTAGGAGCTACTACACCCAGGATGATAGCTCTGGATATGAGTATGAGTTGGAACGTCAATTCCCCCAAGTAATTGCAGTGCTACCCTTAACAGAAGGCCTCGCTACATCCAAAGCAGTGGACATTCCAGCTTCCACTGGACCAGCTCCTCATTGATAAACTGCATTTAGTCTTGACCCATTCCTAAGTATGTCTTAAAAAGGCGTGAATGGGATGAGAAGGTCAATAATGAGAAAATTCCTCCATTTGATCAAAATGGGAATATCCATGGCTTCTTCAAATGGCTTAAATTTGCAGCTAAAGGCGCATCCAATTGACAGAATGCAAATCTGTTGATATCTGCCTTGGATGTTGGAAGTGCCAATCTAGTTACCTACTATCTTCTGAGCAGCTCCATTACCTACTGGGATGTAAAAGGTACCACGCTTCAACAGTTTGTGGCACCTCAAAGATGTTGCAGCAAAAGGTGGAATTCTTGATGATTGGATTCCACCATAACGATACTCTCAAAAAGTTTGCTGATGAATTTATGATGGAAGCTCATGTGTTGGTTGGGGCAGGATACTTAGTGGAAGCTGACATGTGCATCGCAATGACCTCCGCAGTAAAGCTATACTGAGTGCTTCATAATGTCATTTTGCCAAACTTTCTTTTAACGCTCAAAGTCACTTTTAAGAAATTTTAAATTTTAAGTTCTATTTATCCACAGCCTTCTGCCCAAACCTATTCTTTGATGTCATTGGCTCCGCCGCCTGACACCCCAGTGTGGGGCAGCAGTGCACCCCTACCTAGCGTTTTCCGCCCCATGGGCAAGTGCATTCAGACAGGCTCAAACAGCCCGCCCACTGCTTCCAACCGTTTTGTCCCCCCACGGGACTTAACGCTCCACCTGGCGCGCGTCCACCATTCTTGCCCCCATCCTCTCGCCCTCCCTCGCTCTGCCATTCGCTATTGCCTCAGAGTGGACTATGGGCGATTGTTCCCATATGTCCAATAAGGCAATTATTGAGCTAGCCACTGCGGCCTTTGCGCCAGCTGGCTTTATAGACTTCCGCCCTTTAAGGGCTACTTTGACGTTGGGTTACAATCTGAGGAGGATGCTGAAGCGGAAGCACAAACTCCTCTAATTTATAAAAACCCCATTCCCACAACCCATACTCACCTCCCTTCAGACACCACGCTGGTGGTATCCTTTGCAAATCTCCCATCCCACCTTCCACCCCAGGTTTAGTATGACCAGTTGGTCGCGGGGCTCATGGCCTATGGCACTCAGCCCAACCTCATCTTTGCCATTCCATCTGGTGCAGAGCGCCTTGCTGATCCTCGGGCAACAGCCACCATCATACCACACCACCCTACCATAGCCCAACAATTCCCATCCCGCGCTAGTGTGGCTGCAGCGCCTGATCATTTCTTTTTGCTTGGGTCAATAATGGTAGGCGAATCTGTTCCCTCTGTTTTGGCCTCAACCATGCAAAAAGAGCGTGCCCTCAGGCTAAGTCCGCTGCTGCGGCTACTGAGCCTCCTTCTGGAGGTTCAGTATGGGGCGCTTTGCTGTCCCCTCCCACCCTCCAATCTCGTTCAGTGGGTCCCACATGGAAGATCAGCCCCCCCCCCCCAAAACCTCCAGCCTCACTCTCCCACATAAATCTACCCCAGCCAATCAGAGCAATGCTTGGACCACCATTGGCACCCAAGCAGCTGGCCATTCCCCTAATCCCACCCACCCAAATTCGAGCGCCACTATTACAGTGAACCAAAAATCCAAGGGATCTATTGGCTGAAACTGACGAATCAGGTAATGTCCTCATTAGTAAGCATACAGGTCAACCTCTCTGCCAAGGCGATTATGGTTGGGCAGAATTTTTCTTTCATGACTTTGATGAAACCCCTACACTTCGCCATTTCGCTCCTCTGCCCAATACAGCCCCCTTCCAAAGTGATCACCAGCTCGCCTTAGCTGCGGTGGCCTCTCCTCATTGCCCAAAACTACGCACCGCGGTGGCCCAGTCAGTGGCTCAGCTCCAGCATGGCCTGCCCACCCTCTTCTTTCCCCCAACTTCCCTGAATCTCCCTGCAGTGACATCTCAAAACTATTCGATGATGCTGAAGTTGCTGTTATGAATGTTGTAACGATTGCTTCATTCAACCCCTCAGCCAAAATCACCCACCACATTATCTCTCTTTTCACCCAACTTCCTGAATCCCGCAAAGAAGCTAAAGTTCTCCTCGCAGCTTTTGTTGAAACACTTTCCCGTCATTATCTTGATGTGGAAGATGAAAACTCCCCCTATGCTGACCTCAACCCCCACTATGCGGATGCCCCAACGCCCTGGCTCTCTGCTTTGATCCGGTACTGTAACCAACATCCCTTGATCGAGGTGGGTCTTTCTGGAAATCAACCCCCTGACCCCTCCTCACCCTCTGCCATGGTGGGTTAGCAGTTTCTGCTTCCCACCTGGTTATTAGTTTTGTTTTGTCATTTTGAGTGTTGTGTTTGGTACTGTCCGTCCCCTGGTCAGCATACCTCAAATAAATTGAGTATAATGTCATTTTGCCAATCCTGAATGATGACGGCCCTCTGCTCAAAATTGTAAATTTTTTGCGTCTAATATCCCCTAACTTCCTGCCGCCAAATATGGAGCGGAAAACTACTGCCTCTGCTGTAACCTTTTATTCAGGAGAATATGCTCATCTGGCCCACATCCCGCCTGGCAACCCTCATCCTTACTATAATTCTGCGCCTTGACATCAGCTGAATTATTCTCAACAGTTTGACTACCACCCTGGGGCCACTTACAAAAATCGCCAGCAAACTAATGACCAGGACCTAGTTATGCCAAACGCCAGCAATCATCTTACCAACCTGGTTTGGTTATGCCAAATGACCCCAAACTTTCTGATCTGGACCCTCCTATGAAAATCATGGACGTGGCTCTTATGGGGTTAGCTGCTATGAATGCGGTAACCCTGGTCACTTGGCATAAATCTGCCCTAATTGTTGTGTGCACTACATGCAACAGGATCAATACTACCAGGGAAAAATGTATTAGAATAGAGACGTGACTCTCTACCTCTGCAATCCCATCCGTAAATGTCCCTAAATCACTAGTAGTAATTCCCGCAGAAGTTCCTCAGTATGATGATGGAATTTTATATCAGCAGCCAGTTGAAGGAGTAAAAATAGTAACACGAGCTCAAGCTAAGGCCATGGAGAATGAAAGATCTTCTGAGCAACTAAAGCCGTAAGCCTGCCAAATTCTTGATCAAGCTTCCTCAGACAAGCTGGATTCTGCTGCAGATGCGCCAACTCTTAAAGGAGTAAACGTTGCCCTTCTGGTTGACGCCATTGTTAAGAAACACCCCAAAGTTGGTGAGGGGATAATGAGTTTTCTTGAAAAAAGAGATCCCATAAATGTCCACATATTAAACAGTCAATATTATTCTTATCTCAAGTTTACATACTGTGATAATTTTGCAGTGAAAAATAGAAATCGCGCTTTAATAGATACAGGCGCTCCATTAAACATAGTTTACACTAAGTTGGTGGAAAAGTTGACGTTAAAACCTAATATGGACCATCAAATGGCGTGCAGGACCACTGGAGCTGAAAGCAACATCTCTGAGGGAGCATACAGCGCGCTAGCATTGTGGTTTAGGTACATTGTCATTGTAGCTCCAGCGATTGTGCTACTAAACAAAAATTGCGTTTTTATAAAAGTGTACCTGCTTTCCTGTGATATTTTGGGGCTGTTGTTGATATGACGGAGGAAACCCTTGACATTTTGGGACAGCTGATCCCAATTTACTTTACCTTTAGTGGAGTGCCGAAGGATCTGGTGTACATGGGACACATCAACCTTGCATATAGTGACGGGGTGATTTCAGTTCGCTATCATTGACTAAAAAACAAGACTTGGCCCCTTCACCAACAGATATATGAATACCAAAGGTTACCTCTCCGAGCTGCAGCGCCTATATCTATTCCTTCCAGACACCAAGTTCTAGTGAACATTGAGTTAGAAGTGGAACTGCCTGCTGGGCTTTATGGGGAGTTCCTTGGCCCTATCATCAAGCATGGCTTGAGCCTCATGTGGCTCCAGGGGTTATACTCCCAGGGCATGGAGAAATCAAGGTTTAGTAAACGAATCTCCAAAGCAAACAAATGCAAATCCACTGACACCAAATAGTGGCGTATTTACAATTGACTCAAATTTAGGAGATCCTTAAGGTTCATGATTTTGGTTCATTAAATGAATTTTGCCTAACAGTCAAGTCGCTGGCCAGCCTAATTACAGTGGTACCACAGGAGAACTTAATAGGGATAATAGAAAGAACAAAAAGACCAAGCGATAGCTTTATTTCAGAAGTACAAGAAGATTTTCGCTGTCAATGACCACAATTTAGGGTGTGCTTGGGGGGTGGTCCATTGATTGGACACAGGAGATCATCCCCCATAAGGTCTCGGCTGATCCGCCAATTGAGGGCAGCAGAAGATGTTGTCACTGAGGAAATTAATAAGTTGCTGGAGCAAGGAATGCTTGAACCATTCAAGAGTCCATGGGCTTTTCCCGTTCTGATTGTAAAAAATAAGGATGACACCAATCACATAGTAATAGATTACTAAAAGCTCTTTAGTATTTCAAAAAAAGGACTCATACCCCTTACTGCGGATCAATGTAATTTTGGATCATTTAGGAGAAGCCCATTATAACTTAGCGATGGACTTGATATCAGGTTAATGGAAAATCGAGTTACCTCCAGTGGAACAGGAGAAATACACCGTAATTACATCTAAAGGCCTCTTCCAACTAACCTCTATGCCTCAAGGGCTGTAAAACGCCCCAGCTACGTTCCAACGAGCCTTGGACACTATCCTCAGTGACCTGAAGCTGTCATGCATTCTCGTATACCTTAATATAAATTAATGTTTTCTCCCAAACCTTTTCAGAGCACCTTGATCATCTTGAAGTAGTATTCCGCCAGCTCTCTGAGGCGAACATCAAAATCAAGCTTTGAAAATGTAACTTCTTCAAAGATAGTTGGAATACTTGGGGATTGTGGTAGACTCAGAGGGGCTGAAACCACAGCTGGCCAAGTTGGAAGTCATCCGCAAAATGATTACATTTGATAGTAAATGTGAAATACAGGTATTTTTGGGAATGGTCAGTTACTACATGCGCTTCTTCCCTAACTTTAGCTATAAAGGGGGGCTGCTATTTGAGTTGTTAAAAAAGGATGCTGTGTTTTAATGGACGGAACGTCATCAATATGCCTTTGAAACACTTCAGATGTTGCTAATAAGTGCACCAGTGCTACACTAATCAAACTTTGATAAAGAGATTATTGTTCAGATGGATGTATTTCTTTCCGCTGTTGGGGTGGTACTTTCTTAAAGAATAACGAGGGAGAGGAACATCCTATTGCATAATGTAGTCATTTTCTGAACTGCCATGAACATAATTATACCGTGAACAAGCGGAGTGCTTAGCAGTGATGTACACATATAAGCAATTTAGAGTCTACTTGCGTTGGGTAAAGTTTAAAGTTGTAATGGATCAAGCGTTGTTACATTTGTTGCAGAACCTCAAAGGGCCTGAAGGGCGTTTAGCTCAATGGGCTTTTAATTTGTAGGCTTTGACTTCGAGATCCTTCACCGCCCAAGAGTAAAGAACCAGAACGCTGACTGTTTATCTCAATTGCTGTCCATTGCCATGACGACAAATCTTGATGATGTGATGTACTATAAGATGATCAGCGGGAAATAGGATGATGAACCGCCACAAGTAATTAAAGTGTTAAATGAGATGTGAACAAATACCTTCCAATGGAACGAGGAACTGTACAAGCGGATTAGTAATTTGGAGGTGAATTTTCTGCGACCCTCATCATGGCCTGGGATTATTATGAGTGCCCACAAGACAGTCGGACATGGTGGCATGCACAAGACAATGGAGTTGTTGCGCCCTTGGTACTATTAGGGAAAGCATGAACTTCAACATGCTTAAAACCATTTTCTGTTGCCATCAAAGCCAAGTGGAGAAGCCATTTCACTGTAAGACTTTTTACTGGTTAGTGAAGACACATTTTGCTTGGCATATGGTTTTCCTTGATGTCGTTGGCCCTCTGCCAATGGGAGCTAACTGGTGCAAGTACATTCTGGTGGCTATCAACCACTTGACCAGGTGGGTTGAAGCACGGGCAATACTGGATTTGGGGTAGTTACAGTGGCCAAGTTTTTAATGGAATGTATTATCCAGCGACATAGCTGTCCTCAGTTCATTCTTATTATTAACAGAACCAACTTCACCTCGCACATCCTCCCTAAATTAAATGAGCTTATGGGCATCATCAGGGCTTTGATGACTCCATATTATTCAGAGTCCAACTGAATGGTCAAACGGTCTAATGAGACCTTGGTGAACATACTATGGAAATTTACAAGAAATTGACCTTCTGATTGGAGTTCCCTCCTTTCCACTGCCATGTTTGCCTATAATATTAGCTACTATTACTCCATTGGGAAGAGTCCCTTTATCTTTTTTTAGGGCGACACCCAGCTCTTCTGGCATTGCTTTATGTGTGTGTAGAAGACACCGGTGTAATGGAACCCCACTGCTATTTGAATAACCTTATGAACCTATTGATCAAATTGCAAACCAAAGCATATTCCTTCAGATCAGCCAAAAAGATCAAAAATCGGGTTGCAGACCAGGTACAGCTAGTGGGTTGGCTCAGTTCAAAGAGGGCGATATGGTTCTCTTCCATGATCAACATTGGTTTGGCCAGAAACACAAGTTGGCCAGCATTTGGATTGGTCCATTTAAAGTTATATAGAAGACCGGGGTTGAAGCCTATACCATCAAGGACCCCAAAAGCGGTTGTATCATTAACCAAGTGCATGCAAAGTTCCTCTGACCATATAAGCAATAGGAGCCTTATTGTCCAGTTAAGGGGAGGGTAATGTCAAGATTCTGATATGACTGGATGATAAGCCTGAAATAGCTAAGCCATATTGGGAAGAATCCACCGACCATTATATTAGTTACAATTAATCAAGTGCCTCAATTTTAGGTAATAATGGGTTATAACAGGTTGTTATTGGTTAGCCTCCAATTAAGGCAATAAGGCAATACAAAATTCGATGAATATAGTTTATATTGCCTCTAATTAGGGTGATAGAGAGTTGAAGAATAACAAACCAAAACCAAGGAGAATTGGCGGAATAAAATAGCCTAAGCTATGAAAATGGTATCATCTAAAGTTGCTAGTATATAAGCGAGATGGGCGATTAAAAGAGTTAGTTGGTTATTAATAGATAAAGAGTGTAAAGCAAAGAGTCACTGTATTTAAAAGAATAAATAAAAGTTTTGTAAGGGGCGATAGCTCCTATTTTGTTATACTTTCAGCCTGTTTAGAGTACTGACAATCCACACATCAACTGTCCGTTGCTCAGTGGGTTCGACCTATACAACTCTTATGGCGGATCCAGCTGATACCGCTCAGAAAATATAACACTTTCAACTCGCATAAAACTACTAGAGGCTCTAGGAAGGATGTTTGCTCCACAATAATTTCTATGACGGTGTCTAACACCCTTTGCCTAACACTTTATTGTTCATAAAGGACAGGGTATTAAACTAGCCCTACCTTTCAATACTTCAGCTGCCCTTATAGTATAAAGCCTATTGACACCAATCTTTACCGCTTTTTCAAATGTCCAAGGGTCATCATGTTCTGGCCTAAGTCTCACGCGCTCCTCCAAACCCTTACATGGCCTGGCAAACCTGTTCAAAAAAGTCCTTTGAGCAGACCCTACTAAGATGCACTGACCACTTCAAGTCCTTGCTTATGCCACAGCAATATGGACAATCCACATTTCCTTCCTTCAGGAAGCTTCTAACTCAAAAGTATGGACCCTACAGCACATGACTGCCCACTACTAGGTGCACTTTGAGATGGTTTCTGAAAGTCTTAACTATGTCCAACCCTCCTTAATCAATCTCAACTGCAGCAAGGCTCTAGCACAACAACTTTCCATCCCTTTCTTGACGTCTTCTCCATATATCTTTCCCTCACCTCCAGCACTAAGAAGCCCAGATGTAATTAGATAAACATCAATGAATCCCCCTCAGGTTGGGACCATCTAGTATAAAATATAGTGACTTAAAATTCAATTTAGACATGAAAACTAAACCTATTATAAAATACAATGTTTAAATCGTTACCAGCATGATAAACCCAATGGTTAAGCAACGTGATTACAACAAGTTTAAAAAGTATCACATAAATGTTCTAGCTCTTATAACATATCAACTAGCAATATACTATACTTGTATCCAGGATCTTGGCCGCCATTTTTCATTATGCTGAGAAAAGTCTTGTGCTTATATAAAACCACGTTTCAAGTTACTTGAGAAAGACCCAAACCCAAGTACCAACACTTAAAACCATGGCGTAAAGAAAAAAATATTTTAATGCCTAATCAAAGTAACAAAGATTTAATGCTAAACTAATGTAGCCGATTATTTCTACCAACAATGCAGAGGTTCTAATTTGTCAATCAACCTTACTTGAAAATCTCTGTAAAAAAATTTTAGATTAAGCATACATAAAAATTCGCTGATAAAAGATTTGATCACTTTACAGCCTACTGATATTTTACTTACTATCTATAAAAAATTACTATGTTAACATTTCAATTATCATCATCATATTAAATATTTAGCCAAAAATCATACTATATTAAAGTAATACATCAATATAAAATTTATATAATGATTAGTAGTCTGGGTACAGATTGTATAGCATATGTAGAGGCTTATTGTTGCACGCCTCTATAAGAAATCAAATTTATGATTTTAAGGTAGCAATTAATTGGAAATATTAGGGATATTAAAAATGAAAAATTATTTTATATTTAATAACTGAACATCCATCTGAAAACTTACTACTATTTATATAGATTCTCCTAACTAATGCTATATATAGACGATTTAATTATTACCTTAAGCCAAAACAACAAGACTTAAAGTATTAATCTTTTTATTCTATTATCCTTTCCCACTAAGATGTATATGTGTATCATTAGTATACTAAAGATTATCTTTACTGAGATGGCATATACTTGTATCATTATTTCACTCTTAATTTTCCTTACCCATAAACTGGCTTAAACTCGTCATTAATATGTCTCTTTAATGCCAATGCAGCCCATCATCGTCTCATTTTTATTTAGACATTTGGGTTACTAAGTTTAATATACTAAATTACAATGCACTAAACCATCATCAAAAATATTCCTATAAAAAGCTAGTTGACCTGAGAATCCAAAAAAGTTATATTATTACCTTTGAGCCAATGTTGTTAGGCTTGCTTTAGTAAATATATTGCCAGGTAGTGCCTGATGCCCTCATCCTACTAAAATCATGCACCTATCCTCACCCTGCTAGCTGGTTCTATATTGAGAGGATAAGGTTCTTTTTATAGAAATCCCTTAGCTATATTAAAAATAGCAATTTAAACTTAAGATAAAATTACACACCATTGCTGCCCTAATTTAGAAAAATCCTTTTAATAAAAAATTACAATTTTCCATAATTTTTACTCCATTTATACCTTACTTTATTGTATTAATCTATGATTTAACTACGTTTTTTATTTATATTTTTCTGACTCTCCTTTTACAATTACCTAGTACCCCTTTTTGGGGTTTCAAAATTTTATAGTTAATTGAGCAACAGATCTCTAAGGGGAGTATGCATCTCAATTTAAGAACATCTAAAAATCTATCCAGATTAATTATTGAGCAGCTAATCATGGGCGTGCCCATCACTTCTTTTATACCACCATACTCAAGATGGTTTTGCAACGCAACTATTTATCCAATGCCTAAACCTTAGATCTTGCATCCTAAGAGCTTGTTGCACCACCTGAGAATATTGTGGTAACCCTCAAAGCATCCCCTTATAAGTAAAATGTTCATACTTGTAATGTAATGTCCGTTTTTGCTCTATATATTCCCATAGATTTTATATGAAACACTCCTACTCTATTTTCTAAGATTTCCTTTTAATTTATCATTCCATGCATCATGGTGTGCAACGCGGCCAACTTTCACCAGCTTAAATGTCTTACACCTTGTCAGATAGATGGCTTTAGTACCATTCTTATTTTATTTACTTGATGCCTCTGGTGGTTCCTTGGGAACTGTGTAGTGCTTACCAAAGTGAATTTAGGCTCTACTGGCTCATAAATTATGGGTCATCAAAAATAAAAATTTGATATAGTTCAGCGTGGAACTCTTAAATTTATCTTTCTGTCTTCCCAAACTCTTTTTCAAGCTTATAAGTTTTTTTGTTGTTTTGGTTGCCTCTTTGTGCTGTTCCTATGGACACATAACGTTAATCTTTTCTTGTTGTGTGCTTGTGCTTTTTGCAAAGATGCAAAGTCCTGAACATGTCACACAGGTTTCATTTACCTTCGGCTCTGCCCATGGATATGATGGGTTTAAACTGGCATGTCACATGATTGATGGCCTTCCTGCCACTCATTCAGCATCGGCTTGCCCCCTCCAAAAATATCACATGTTAATATAGCCCCTTTGACATAAAATTGGGCTTTCAAACCCCTTACCACAGTTGATCCCCTCCTCACGGCTTCAATTTCATTTTTACAAACTTATCCCAAAGACAGTGGGATATGTGAACCAGTTGCTTCACCTCCTGTGTATAATCATTCTTGTCTGACCATTCTGTTGACAATGATGAGCTCATAGTAAGAAGTGAATCCAGAGTACATGCCATTTTGGCCCTCACTTGCAGTCAAGTCAACTTCACATCTTTCTGCCCTTTCTACTTATGAAATGCTCTTAGCATGCTCAGATTTCCTCCTGTTAACACTTGATTACAATGATATGTTAATATAATCTTGTCATAAGGTTAGTAACTCTTACTATCCACTCCTCAATATTGAAGCATCATGCCCTATTCTACCCTACTAATAATGACCTTACCTTTCTGGGATGAAGTCCTACTAGTATAATCTTATATAAAAGGTTAGCAAAAAAGAAAAAGGTAGTGTTAGGCTTTCAACAAGTGTAAATAATTTATCTGCCGTTTACTATACCTTATCAGATAGAAAAGACCAATTTTATTTTGTGACTCCCATATTTTCGCCCACTCCTTCTCCACACCGCTTACAGTTTTGTATGTAAAAGGCCTTTAAGCTCTTGTGAAGAGAAATTCCTTAGCTATGCCACTAAAATGGCTTTTACCCAGGTTTCCCCCCTATATTGCTACCCATTTTCAATAAATTTCTCACCATTTCAAATATCTTAAATCCATTTTATACTAATGTTTGTGTTATTTCTATTTTGTTGTGAATTTTAATTCTTTTAAGCAAATTCTTATTCTTCCTTTTCATTCTATCTCAATTCTCATTTTTGAGTTTATGCTTCCTTTGTCAAACAAAATGCCAGAAATCCAATATTAAAGAGCATCTCTATTTAGAAACTTTTCAGAAAAATTCAAGAGTACTAAGATATGGAGCATTTTTATATAACGTTTTTTATAATTATCTAAATCCAAATTCTCATAGTAATTTGCAAACTGACCATCTCCTCCTGAAAGCAAACCTTAGAAATAACTAGCTTCCTGAGAAGATGACCAAGAGCAGCAGAAATCAAGAACAGTGTTGCAACTGCCAAACTCCATTCCTATTTAAAGGACAGTGCCCATAGTTATGAGGGTACTGTCCTATTTAGTTTAGGTCTTTATTTTTTTTCAATAAAACATTTCTATAACGTTCAAAGTGCCATCTTTTTTCCATTTCTGTGCATCATGGCACACAATATGGTCATTTTTATACATATGTAAAAATGGCTCTCCCCTTTTTAACTAGAGGACTATGTGGCCACAGTAACAGTAGTTGATTGGTTGCTCTTGTGATTAATCAGAAACAGAAAGATTGTAACCATAGCCAACTTGGGCTCTCTGGGTTCATACAAATGTGCTCTCTTAATACTGGGAGTGTATATAAACAGGGGCTTGACAATTTTTAAGATCATATCTTTTATTAATTTATCATAAGCTAAAAGGTCACATGCATACAACATGTTCAATTACTTGTCAGTACAGCTAATATTACATAGAAAATAGAAAATTTTGACATAACTGTAAAATCTATATATCTGGAAATAAATTTTATACTACAATGTTATATATATCTATACAACAAAACACTTTTTTAAACATAAGCAATTGTACTCTTCATGGAAAGAATTATGTCCTCATACAGATATATCAAGGGGAGCGCACAAAAAAAAAAAAAACTGTGCCTTTAAGATATAAATCTCTTTCACCAATCACAACGTTTCCTCTACAGAGAATCCAGTTTATGATTGAAAAACGTTATTTTCCAAATAATAAAGTAAATTTGTTACAGAGTAGAATTTAGATAGCATAAACATAATTTCTAAAAATAATATTTGGATAATAGAAAGTGATAAGTGCTTACTATATTTCAGGTCTAAAATAACTTTTGGGGTATGTAACAGAGAGCAGGTTAGCTTTCTGAACCGTTTATTATCACTTTTCAAATATTATTAAATCTCTAAAGCTTTCCACCTGAGAGAATATAAGAAAATAGAAAAAATATAAAAAATCCTATAAAAAACGCTGACTTAGTTAGACAGGCCTGCGCCGCCCCTAAAAATCAGCTCTTATCTTCCAAAAGGGAGTCAACAAGTCACCCGCACATAAGTGGTAGCTACAAAAGCAGGCACTAACCCCAACCTGAAATCCTGGATTAAGACCCAGATCACTGTATCATATTTCTGTGACCTTCATGGTACCCAGATCAGCATGCGCTGAAGCCTATCAAGCTGTAAGGCCACTCCTATTAGAAAAGCATCAATAAGCTGTATTAATTGTGACATCCTGAAAAGATTCAGCCCTGTCTTTCTAAAACTCACCTCCCATCCTGATTCAGTTTTACAGAAATCTTATCATAATTGATGCCAGATCTTTAGCTTACTCATGAGGAGCGACGCTCAGCTACCTAGCTGCCAAACCTTTGGTTATAAAGTTGAATTAGCCATACAATATGGTTCAAATATGCACCTAGTTGGAAAATCTGATCCTCCTAATAGGAACTTCAATTTTTTACAAATTTGATATATTACATCAATCACAGCATCAAATAATCAATTAAGTTATTAACTTATTAATACTCAAGCCAGAAGCTTTTCAGCAAATGGTAAAAATTGCTAAAAGACAAGAAGCCTATGAGTTTTGCTAAGGAGATCCCAATTGAAACATAATCCAAATTTGCACCCATTAACTGGGATGAGGATTAGCCTATGTTCTTTTCCTGATTGAATAATAGAAACAGTTCTAAACGGGCATCATCAATATAGAAAGGACCAATATTCAGCCCCAACGCCAGCCAGTAACTGCTGAACCATGCCATTATAAGAGGAACCTAACAAGCTTGACTAAAACATCAACTGGTGTATCATCTGATGTTGCGTCTCAAAGCTATAATTTTTGAGCCAAAGGGGTTACTGGTGCTTGAAAGAAACCAATAGCGCCTACACTTCATAACGTTGACACGCAAAAGTGGAATTTATGTAATGTTGATAATAAATGAGCAAAAACTAGAGAACAAAAATCTCTGCCTTGCTCAAGCCTCACCCATATGATAATCATTTACTATGAGATACAAATCCATTTATTATACAGAAGATTCCATCTCTAACTTTTTGAAATCGTGGCAATATTAAATCCATTAACCATTAATATCTTCGAACTAGTAGAAGACTAATAATTTCATATTATCTTTGCTGATTTGAAAATAGCAATTTATGTTGCCACCTGCGGGTATTAATCCATTGGTCATCTCTTTTCATATCCCACACACATTTTCACCTGGAAAAATACATGAGTTACATTTTACAACCTTCCAGAAATTGTGGATTCTGATCATTTGAACTGGTACTCCGTAGCAGTTTAATGTAGCTTGAGTCAATACTCTCAGTGGACTTTAGCATCTCATCCTACTATGCCTCACACAAAGAGCGCGCATCACAAGGGCTAAATTATCCCCTCACCCTCTGTATCCTGCAATATTGAGGTCATCCCTTTCGTGATGGTAGTTAAGGTTTTCCTTAAGATCTTCTTTTTCAACCCATTACTAGGAAATTCCTTTGTTCATGGTGTAACAAGCTTTGTTATAATTATAATGGTTTTATGGCTCGCAAATAGCTACTCTCTGCCACCACCCATAGGCCCAAGGCCAGGCCAGAAACACTCACATGTGGTGGCAGTGGCAATTCACCAGCCTACTCATTAGGTTGTCTTACAAGACCTGACCCTTGAGCCCTATGCCAAGTAGTTGAGACTACTAACTCCACTATCAATATGGACAACCTTTGCACTCAAGCCCCCTTCCAGTGGGCGCAGCCTCCATTCTCACAGAGTCAACGCCCACTCTTACTAAGTGCAACGTATCCCCCACAAATCTCCCCTATTCAATATTCTCAGTGCATAGCTCCACCCCCACCAGTCTTCACCAGATATACCTCATCACACCGGAGCTCTCAATGGAGCTTATACCACCAGCTATAATTGACAACCTGCTGCCCACGGTAGATGCGGCACCTCAAAGAGTCCTACCATTCTCACATAGCATGTCTTGTATATCACTTTTGTAGTGATAGAGGATGAGAATATAGACTCAGACTAATCTAATGGGGACTGCATAGAGGTCACCATTGAGCACCAAAAGAAGCATCCCTCACAACTAGCAGGGATTCATACTAGAATTTCTCATTGGTCCTCAGCCCCCACCCCCTACTACTTTCCAACCCCTTTGACGCTCTATGTTATTGCCAAGTAAAGTCAAGATAATAGAAAGAAAACTAGTCGCCTTAAAGCGGCAGAGTAAAGCTCTGGCACCCCCAGGTCGTGGAGGTGAGGTGCTACAAGTACCATGGCAACACGCTATCCTTGAAATTCATTAACGCGAATAGGTTGCAGGGTTTATGTAAAGACATCCTCTTCCACAACTTCATATCATTGCAATAATGATATAGCCGATGTCCAGAAGACCTACATCCTCCCCCACAAACATAACCCATGTAATGAACAGTTTGGAGGCGACCCCTTTAGTATAAACCATGCTGCTTTCAATAGTCTAAATCCTCATATTATTCATCACTTTTTTGCAGCATCTTATAGGCATCTAATACTGGCTAAACTTATAATTCTATTTTTAGTACCCCAAAAGGATCTGCATACCTAATGCAGGTACATATCAATGTCAGCTCACGGAGATTTTGTCAACATCCTGTTCCACCGCAACTATAATGCTCATTGATGATTTCAATAACACCATAAGCCGTGTCTTAGACTCTTGCCCCCTGAAACAAAAGGATGCCATGGATTAATCCAACTTCAGGACTTTCTTCAATTGTTTGGCTTTATGAATATGCTGCCACCCTTTGCGTCTAGTCTTGGTTGTATGAATAGAATCCAGTATGATGGAGGGTCCTTACAATCAATGTCATTTGTTCACATGGCCTGATTTGCCCCTTCTGATTGCCGCGTCTCTTCTCCCATTCCTTCACGACAATCATTTTGGAAACTATAGCTCACTCATCATCTTCTCACCACCACGCTCAGAATATCATGTAGTTTTTGGTTAAGGGCTGCCCATCCCCTTATAAACAACTCCCCCTTTTAGGATATGTTATCACAGCTTTTGGGAAAACCTCACCTTATTGTCACCTCACAATACTGACCCAGCGTTATTTGGGTGGCGACCATGGTGGCAAAATCCACATTTCTTAGATCTGTGCCTAATCTTAAATGTCCATGGCTCATTCTAGATTCCAAAGGCAGAGGCCAAGCTAAACACATTGATTGGATAATCAAGCCTTTTCACTTCTTAAGTTTACCAAATTATTTTTAAGTTATTCAAAAGCTCCCTTCATAAAGAACTCATCTTGTTGAAGAGTTTGTATCTAATTTACTTCATCATGTTTTATGTTCTTTGAAACCGCATCCATCCTCTCTTAAGAAATAAAAACCAATCAACAGTTCAGGAAATTACTGCACTGAAAACGCACTATTACCACTACTATAGGAAGCAATCACACAGTAGCTATACATTTTCTACTCCAACCTTTTCCACGCTGACCAGGTAGCTTTTTAAATCAAAGACTTCCTGTGGTTGAAGCTAATGCTGGCCAATGACCCTCATGCTGATAAAGCTATCCCATACCCAGTTTCTTATCAGAAGGTTATGATGATCCTTAAGCCTCTGAGGCAATCAAAAACTTATTATGACAAAGAATGACTTGGTTTTCATTGTAATTATTTTAGAACCCAAAGTTTATTTAAAATCCACAAAAAACCACTATTATGAAAAGGTAGGAAAAAGGTGCAACTGAGGAAAGGCATGGAAGGGGTTTATCAAAGAAACTATCTCCCATTGCTTGCTAAATCGCTACTTTAGATCTAAGGAGGTTTCCAAAAAAATGCTATTATTTAAAAACTGAAATTACTACAAACATCATCAATCTACAAAGTGAAGTTTGCTGGGTTTTCTTACTTGAAGGGTAGAATGCAATATTGTATAAAATTTAGCATCTCAAATTGCACTTGCATTATTCTTGATTTTTACTTGGGAATTAATTACCCAGTTTTAGATCATGTTCTTCGAATTACCATTAATATTAGAGCTTTTTATACTATTGATCCCCTTGTTCAGTTTTTTCACTCAAATCTTAACTCATGGAAAAATCTTTAAAAAGTTTATTACTTTGGGCTACCCCAGGTTTCAGATTTTCGAAAGAAAACAAAAACTAAGAAAACTAGGTGTTCAGAGCTTTAGGTACAGTAGCTGGGAATGGATTTAGGACGGCTTAGTTCTTTGGAATGGCTGAAGAGAGGTGATGGCGTAGCACTTTTGCTTCTTTAGGTTCTGTTATTATGCACTATGATGGGTTACAATACCAATTATTATAGCTATGAGAAGAAAATTATGAAAGAACTATTGAAGTAATATAATACATTCTATGTTAAAAGCTTTCAATATATATAGGATGAGCATGGGCCTTGTGACAAATGGGGCGCTCAAGTCTCATTTGTTTAAAATTTTACTTCTATTCAATATGATGTAGTGTTGTTACCTTTCTCTTGGATTGCTTTGGGAGTCTGACCTCCCATTGTACTAGGGCATCCAGATAGTAACCGCTGGCATTAAGATGGAGTCTCATCTCATGATGATTCCCAAATCTCTTCTATCAAATCTTGCTCTTTAGAGGCAAAGGCGATTTGTTAATGATCCATTTGATTGGGAAGGCTCACCTAATCAGAGGATGATTAACCCTTGTATCAGATATAATCACAAGATGATTAAGGCTGGTATTAAGTACAAACACTGACATCGCCCCTTCAAAATCCTGGAAGAGGGAGACACGAAGGCGCAGGAACAAATCATGTACGTGGTTGACTACTGTACGTTTAACAACTTCAGCAATGAAAATTTGTAGCAAGCTTTAAAGAGTCCACAGTAGAGTACTGACTAAGAGGTATCTAGTTATTTCAACCGACCACCAGGGCAGTGAATTAAGAATAGCACAATGTCCCTAAAGTGGATCAAGGGGAGAGCGGGATGATTGGTATTTAACCATGTAGTTCTTTGGTAATCATAGTGATGATTCCTTAAGTGGCTAGCACTTACAACCTTTATATCTCATTTGCTAGTGCTATTATATTAAATTCAGCAGTATTGGGAGAGAAAAATTCTTGTAAAAGCTGGATGCTGTCAGGCAGTCAAGGCTCCCCACATAAAGTGCCTGAAACGGGGACATTTTTTTCACTCAATGGTATCTGATATAAAATAATAGTAAGGCGGATGGCAGGTAGTAATTTAAATTTCATGGGTTTTGTGGCAGCCTTTTTTGCCAGATAGAGACTAGGGTGCCATTTTCACATTTGACCGCACCGTTTGTCAAAGGGGTTTAAGTACACTAAGATGTTAGTAGCCTTAAATAGGAAGGTCTTATCTTGTACAACTTGAAAAAGTGAAATTTAACCTGTTGTCTTATAGAAGAAATCTGGGGCACCCATGTAGGATGAAAAAAGAGCGAAACAAGAACAAGGCAGTAGCCCTGGTGATGGCGTCAGGTACTGAGATGGCCTCAACCTTCTTGGTGAGATAATCAATGGATAAGATGACATAGAAATGGCTTGGAGATTGTGAATAAGGGTCCTAGACATCCACTGATGACACTAAATGTCGTGGATGGGGCAACAACTTCTTACTGGATTCAAGGGTTAAGCCAAGCTTGGGTTCTGCACATCAAGCAAGCAGTTAAAACCGCATGATAATCTTGAGCATCTGGTCCGAGTAGCACTGCTTTCACTAGCGCTCATAGGTTTTCTTGACATCCCCATGTCCTACATGAGCGTGTCTTTCTAGAGTAATTTCAGTCCTGAGGAGGGTCAAAGATAGGGTATCTAATTCTCATCAACCTTCTTATATAACATGCCATCTTGTATTGGAATGTTATGAGCAATTGAGCATAGCATCCTCACCGTTTCTGGGCCTCCAGTTTCTATTTCTCCAGCCAGCCAATTCAAATCATACAAGTGGTCATCCTCAGGTAATATATCCATGAGGGTCAGCATCTTAGATAGCTCATCTGTATTATGATAAATATTGCCTTCCTGATGCACTATTAAATAGTCATAAATATGTAGACAGAGGGCCCACATGGCCAAGTGCCCAATGTGATCTTTCATCTGATGGAGTTACCTAGGGAAGCGCGATCAGTGACAATAGTGAAGTGATTCTCATATAAGTATGGATGGAAGTGATTGACTGCTGAAATACTTTAAAAATCAACACAAGTTGACAATGTAGTTCTGTTCAACTTTTGTTGAGGTTTTTCTGAAGTAAAGCTATAGGGAAGTTGACTTTTTGTTCATCCAGTTAGGTAGGATGCCCCTACAGTGACATCGCTGGCATCTTTAAGCATTAAAGAGGGTTGGTCGTAGATAAGATTAATTAGCACAGTCTTAGAGATAAGCTCGTCTCAAAGAAGATTTATAGTCTGGTCCTGTTTGGGATTCATTTGAACAGTACGTTCTTGTGTAGCAAATAAACCAAGGGCTCGCCAAGGTCAAAAAAATTATTATGAATTTCTGTAATACCCTACCATGCTAAGGAACACTTATATGTCCCAAAGGTTTTGAGGCGATGTCATCTTCTCTATGGCGGCGATCTTGTCTGAAAAAGGCTGAATCTCTTGCTTAGTGACCTTATGACCTAGAAACCCCATCTTGTATTGGAAGAAAGTGCATATGGAGGGTTTGAGATTTATGGAAAATCTTCATAGGCGACCAAAAGCTAGATGAAGATCATATAAATGGCCATTGAAGGTCTGAGAAGATGGCAATAACACTTAGGTAGACTAGGACGCAAGAAATCTTTGATCACCTAGGAGCCCATCCATAGCTCTCTGGAAAGCGGCAGTGGCATTGCAGAGCCCCACAGCATTTAGTCAGTTCAAACAGCCCTTCAGTTTGCAACAAGAGAACACTAGACTCAATCCATGGGAGCTAACTCAAATTTTCAGTACCTTCTGGCAAGATCCATTGTCAAAAAGTATTGGGCTCTTGCTAGGAGCTGGAGGGAATCATCAATCTGTGGAAAGGGGTAGCTAACTTTTCTCGTTACTGCGTTGAGCTTACAATAGTCTATGATGGCATGATGGCTCCCATTTTTTCCTAACAAGAAGCAAAGGAGATGCTCAAGGAGTTTGAGAGGGTACCACCAACCCTGAGGTTAGAAGTTCATTGAGTTCGGTCATGACCTGGGCCTCTTCTCCTTGCTTTTTTGCAAATGAGTGAGTGTGTTAGCTGGTCTTCCACCATTTCCACTTTATGAACAATCCCTTTCATCTTTCTAAAGCAATATGTGGATGTGGAGAAAAGGTCCAAGTATTCCTTTAAGAGATCATTAATTTTTTCTTTTGTTCTTAGTAAGATTTTACCCTATTGATGAGGTGACTAGAGCTGTAGTGGGAGGTTCTTTTAAGCCAAAGTTACGGAGGGTTCCAATTCATGAGTACAGATGATGTCATTGATTGGTACTAATCATATGTAGACAATTGGGCTACTAGTCAAAATGGTTCATCACTTCAGAGTCAGGTTAGCCAACAGTACAGAGATAGAGCCAGAATATGCGGGTCAAGGATACCCAGGCAGGTCATGACCTTTTTCATGGATGAAAAATTAGCCCCACAAATTTCCATTAGGCTCCCAGGCGGTATGTTCTCGCGAATATGGGTATCCATTATAATCAGCGACCCTGTAGGAATTAACTTTGGTTCAAGTGAATAAGCAGGCGTCCCTTTGTTCCCATCCAAGCACGTGGGGGTATTTTTACTCTTAATCCTAGGATTTGGTAATCAAGTCTGTCAATCCTGTTTTTGTTCTCCACCAAAGGTATCCTTGCCTTCAAGCGTTCCTTGCCATCCTTGGATGTTTTAAATAACAAGGGTATGTGACACCAATTAAGCATCTAAATCATTCCACATAATGGATGATAGCATCATACTCTCAGAGAAATTAGGTACCAAGCAATAAGTCATAGCTAGGGCTATCCAGATCTATGGCTGCAGCGTTTAATTTAATTATCTCAAAACAAATGGGGGAGCGCAGAATAGAGCCCTATGGAGCGGTACATTAAGAAAAGTAGTGGATACTCAATGTAATGTGGCAGATGGACGCAATCTTTTTCATTCATCAATTAAGATGAGATTACGTACAATGGAAAACTGCTATCTATTCTGGTAAGCACAAGAAATTTGTGAACCTTGATTGCAACATGAGTGATGAAACTATCAAATTGAGTCAGAAGGGTGAGATACATTGGTGACTAGTCATGTGAATAGGCAGAATCAAGTAGTTTATTATCAAAAATGTTTAACTCATGGTTCTGGGGTTCTCCCATGGTGACCTCTGTGGGGCTTCCGGTCTTAATTGGAGACATAATGGTAGAGTGTTAACACGACGACCCTCTGTCTTAGTGCTGACCTCTATTCCCTAACATTTCAAAATTGCCTCTTCTGCCTGACATTTATAGCACTCATACTTTATGTGTAGGCTGACTTTACAGTAAGAAAAAGTGGGTTTTTTCTTATTCTTGGCCTCTAGCGCATGCACTCTGGGTCTATTTGGAGCCTGAACATTGAAGGGGACTTGTTCAAAATGGATGAAATCTAGTTGAGATCCTCCTTGACATCATGGATTCAAGTGAAGGTTCGCTTAAATCTTAACATATTTAATTAAACTTCAGGTCTTGCTTCAAGGGAAGAAAGAACGGCAGTGATTGTGTCATCTAAAGTGATATAATTAGTAGTAACTAGCCGCTGTTTATATTCATAAAAACAGCAAAAAAATCAAAAAGCTGTTTTTTCAAGTGTTTAAGCGAATAGTCATGAAGGCTTGTTTTTAATTTAAGAGGGTCTTACAAGAGTTAATTTTTTTATGTGCGCAGTCTTGAATTGAGACCAGATCAAACATTCCTAAAGGTGAGAGATCATAAATTTTCTGAGCTTTCACACATAGTCAAAATAGATACGCTTGACCTTCTAGCAATCAGTAGCCTCTTCCACAAAGCTTTTTAGGCGTTAAAAAAAGGGAGCAATGCTTTCTTGGCAAGATCTGTTGCTCCTTAAAGCTTGGTTTATAAGTCAAACCAACTGGCATAGAGTGGGCATAAATGCCAGTATCAACACTCTGGCTAGGCTCAGTAGACTCTGACTCAGCATAAGGTTAAAGGCTTGCTGGTCAAAATTACATTAAATCTTCTTTAAATCGTACTGAAACTCGTTCAAGCACTGGTTAAGCGTGTTAGCATCAGCCTCCTGATAAGGTAAGAATCCGAGTTCTAGGTTTCAGAATCACAGAAACTACTACTGCATCCAGATTTGTGAGTTTTTTTTATCTCATTACGCCGTTTGTCAGTAACTTTCATGAACTCTCAGACATTCTCCAATTTAATGTTGAGATCGCCTAAGGTAATGAGAAAAGTTAATATATTTTTCATCAAGGTTTACTCCACATTCACAAGCAACATTTTTATTTGCTTCTGATGATCCTTTAACTTCTTGAGCATTCTGCCACATTGGGGGTTCTCAGAGAATTTTAGCTAAAGGAGCAGGTGACCCAAGAGGCCCAGGGGACCCCCTGGAGGCAGTTTGTCCTTCTGCCTTTGTGGAGCGCTTGGCCTTTGAGACCCTTAGGACCCTCTTAAATTTCAGGCTATTGGGGCCCTTTGATACATTGTCTCTTCAGCGCTGCAGGTGATCAAGCAGGTCCTCTACGCGACTCAGTTTTTGTTAAGATAGATTATAAGGTATGGCAGCTAATAATTCTGACACTGCATTTTAGGTGTAATCATGTACCAGTATACTATACCCTGCTGTCTTAGAGTAATGCGGAAAACCATATACCCAGCAATCCAAATGTCTCCTAGGCGATTTGTCCTCTTCTATCATTAATAAGCGGTGTAGTCGTGAGTAGCTTCTTGTAAGTTGCAAACATATGCGATAGCAGCTTCCTAAAATTTGACCAGATTGGAATTAAGGCTTTGTACTAATCCTAGTGGTGTGATATTTCTTAATGATGCAAACCTACCACTTGGAGTAGGTAGTGAAGAGGTGAATGGACAAGCTGCTAAAGTTAGGGCTCCGCTCCACCAACCAACTAATTATTAGCTAAGTCAGCTGATTTGTAGAGCCTTCATATGCAGTAAAGGACTGCAGAAGCTTGCAAATTCTAGAACCAGTTCCAGTGGAGTAGATCCCAATAAGGAGCTACCAGATTGTATCAGCTAGGTTGTCAGTTTAAAAGTAGATCTGACTAGGGTTCAGAATGAGATAGCTGAATTCAAAAGTGGCACAGTTTTCTAGGCTATTGGGTTGAATTGGGTTTACCTCAAATTGTGAAGTACCATCATATTGAGTAATTCTTCTCTCCTATTTTGAGGTGGAGATCATTATTATTAATTTCTTTAGTGTTTCACGATTGACATTTTAATTGGTTCTGCTCATAGTACCTTTTGTAGCGAGAACCAGGTTTTTGTTTTATTGAAAGAAAAGTAAAGTTAAGAGAATTTGAGTGCCTGGAGCTAAAGAAATGGGAGCTGGGAAGGGTATTGATGATGGCTATGTGCTTCTGAATGGCTGGAGAGAGGCGATGGAGTAAAACTTTCCATTTTTCAGGGTCCAGTACTATGCATTATTCTGGGTTATAATAATAATTTTTTAACTATGTGAAAGAATAGTGATAAATTCATCAAGGAGATAAACAATAACCTTTATTGTTAGAAAGTTTAAATATTTATAGGATTTAATGGCCTTGTAACAGATGGGGCGCTCAATTCTCCTTCATTCAGAACTTTACTTCTCATCCTTTACTAGGGTCGAGATGTGACCTTTTTCTTGGATTGGCTTTAGGATTTCTGACCTCCAATTGTATTAGGAAGTCTGGATTGTAACTGCTGGCATTAAGAAAAGGTTTCCTCTCATGATGATTCTCAAACCTCTTTTGTTATTTTTTTTCTCAGTCATAGGCAAAGGCTCGTTTGTCAATGATCTATTTGATTCTGGAAGGCTCAAACCAGTCAAAGGATGATTGACCGTTTTATAAGCCTAATACTGAGATGATTTGGGCCATTCTGGAATATAAACGCTGATACTAAGTATCAAATTAATCAAATTAAATCTGTGCTTTTTAAGCATTATGTTTAAAAAGGACTTATCACTAGCAGCGCATGCTCTGCATATACTTCCTTATTTTTGGAAAGAGTTATTGGTTTTTCAGTATTATTTGTTTATAAAGAATAAAAATTAGGCCTGGGAATGGTTTATTTGGGTGGAGCAAACAAGAGGGAGCTTCTGCTACTCATCTCAACCAGAGAATGCTTTAGATCAGTCATATGGGTAAACTCTAAAGCTTAGGGTGATGCCCCTCTTTGTTCTAAAGGGATGCAAGGCTTAACTTATCCTAAACCTGAAGCCTTGGATTTCAAGATACCCTTTCCTTAAATATGGTCCACACGCCCCTCAGGAACCTATGCTATTGTATAGTTTTTTTGGGATGGGAGTCAGATGGCAGTAATGGTGGAAATATTGGATGGGGATTTAGTAGATCATTAATAGTGTTTATGAAAACTTTAGATAATCATGACAGTTGGCATAATCCTTGAAAGTGACCTAGCTTTTCTTGTAAGACATACCTTTTCCATAACACCTGAGAGTGCACACCACGTTTGAGCCGTCCTGAATCTAGTTATTTTCATTTCAAATTTGGGTTTTCTTTCCACCATGACGAGCTCAACCTCTACCATCTTTATGACTAAGAAAGAGGGAAAGAGGGGAAGCGCAGAAGGAGTTTGGAACTTTTAGTGTAGAGTCAGTATTTGGTAGAAAGCTCCTTTTATCAGAACTTTCCTGATGTAAATGGTCTTGCTTGCTTTCAACCAGTTTCTGACATGGCAAATTAAAGTTCTTGTTCTTGGTATTCCCCATTTCTAATTCACATATCTATTAAATAGGATTCTTGCAACATTTTTTATTTGTAAACTGCATTGCATCATTGATTGATCTAGATAACTGGTTCTGACCTGTTGAAAACATTCTGGATACCATCACAAAGTTATTTCTGTTAAATATTGCTGCGCTTATGAGGCCAAATATTGAAGTCAGGGTTACATTCCGAGATTTCTACAATGGTGACACCCCTGCTGAAATAAAGGGATTTTGTTGCAATTTGGAATTGCAATTGGGCGAGATTGGCACAAGCAACGTTGCACTCAAACAGGTATAACTTTGAGAAGACATTATACCTCAATGATAAATGTAAAAGCTTGATGGAAAACTAAGCCACTTAACTAATATATAAATTATACTGTAGTCTCTTTTGTACTTCCAGCGGTGATGAATCCAGCTCTAAAGCAAACCAGCGTTTCTCTGATAAAACTCAATATCAAGAATTATGTTTCCAAGTTTTGTCCTTCTTCTATGAAATTGACTCAGCTAAAATGCACCTGATTCTTAAGCGCGTAGCCTATAAGTCAGCCTTCTTGTTGCACCCAAATCTTCTAGTAGAGCCCCTTTTTGGTCAGCTAATAGATTGTAGATAGTTCTTCTGAAACCTAGTGGTTGTCTGTTCAACTTTGGGTACATCTTGGTATGCTTCTGTCTAACACAAAGGGGGCATCTTCTAGGGTTTTGGTCAACAAGGCGGCTCATTGCAGATTTGCATAGTATTTTTGGCAATTTTTGATGAACGTAACTGAACTGGTTTAGAAAGATGTATACTCAGCTGGTGAATAAATGGGGATCAATCTTCTGGAAAAGTCAGTAGTGTATTATATTAATTACCTTGTGAATGTTTAGACTTTATTCAAGTAATGCCAGTGGAGAATCTGAAAGCAGATCAATGTAATCATTTTAATAAACCATAGGCGGTAAGACAAGAGTAATCTAAAGTAACTTAGCTCTACAGATCAACATCAGCTTCAAGGCTTGAGGAATAAAACCCTTTATATAAGTATAAAACAACGAACTTGTTTATATAAATAAACATTAAAAAAAGGAATGGTTGGTCAAATAAAATTGTAACATTTCCCCCCTCTTGACTAAAGTTTTTAAGCACAAAAATGAGTAGGTAATCGGATAATTTCCAAGATGGTGAGGCTGTTAGGCCAGGCAACACATAAACATAAACAATTATCTGAAGTTTTCTTGATATGCAAAGGTTCTTAGGTTATTTCCACGGATGACATAATTTCTCTCTGGTTAAGATAAACAGCACTAGAGGCAGCAATGGGCTCCGTATTGGATTTGCGGAGTGGTAAATGGAGTTTACCATACAAGAAATCAGGTGCTTGTAAAGTAATATCTGTTCAATGAGGGCTTGGTGTCCCATCTCAATAATACAATTACATCCAGCTTGGAAGAGAATCCCGTTGGATTTCAAAAATATATTGGGTAAAGTTAAAATGCGCTTGAGACTTTTTGATATCCAATGATTATAATCCCCTCAATAGACTAAATTTTAGCAGGTGATGAATGTTGAGCCTTGAATTGTGGTACTTCTTCAGTGTAATAGAAGCGAAGGTGTTGTCACAAAATCTCCATGGTATTCTTTCCAAAGATGGCTTTGAGCCCAGATGCCCATAAAAATCAGGTCTTATTAAGTATATCGAAATTCTCATGGGGTATGACTATAGCAAGGATAGAAACAAGTAAGTTATACAATATCATCGCTAATGAACTATAAGCATCTAATGAGGTAGTGGCGTTGGGCTTCGCGAAACCACATTCCTTTTGATAATCTATATGTGTGCAATTCTAGTCATTTCATATATTGAATTGAATTTATGGTAATAGGCGCACCGCTACCAATAAAATGCTATTCTGAGAGTTTGTTCACACTAACATCAAAGTAAGCTCATTTAGAGGTATATCTATTAGCGTCAGTAATCATCTGATAAAAAAAGTGTCTTTTTGGCTTTGTTAAAAACAAAAGTCCAGGTTTTTCTGTTGCCATGGGATATTAAAAACACTTCATTTACAAATTGTTCTAAGTATTACAACTCCAATGCATCTGACTTTGGCTCAACCATGTCAGCAAGTCTGGGTGAATAGGTTTATAATTATATATGAGTACTTCAGAGATCTTGGAAGAAGTAAAATATGGTTTTTTCGCCAGACATTTTTCTCTTGATTCCTTGGTAGATACTACATAATAAATATTAGACCCCTAATTAAGATAATTAGGCCGATTTTTGCCACTTTGATAATCTGAGTATTTCTTATTAGGCGCACTAAAATTGAGAAAGTACTTGAGAAGGTAATGTATAATTTTTTGGATATGTTGTTTTCAGATTTTTGAATAGTAATATGCGAGATTAAATTCCTTGTAAGGCTTTCAGGTATGGTGGGAAAAGCGATCTGAGCATCATAGTGACATAGAACCTTAGCCATATACAACAGCTGGGCTTCAGCCTCAACCCCTATGTTGTCCACCATGGTTCACCAACTAAAGCGGGCGCTGGACAAAAGTTTCCCCAAAGCTTCCTCACCTTATGATATGGCTTCCTAGGCTGATAATAATAGGGGCTTTATTAGGATTTTTTATTTCTAATAATCCCTTTATCTGGCTCATTTGCAAATAAAGATGCTTGGCGGCTCCCCCTTTTGGGTTGGGCACCATTAGTGGTAAAAAACAGCTGGGCTTCATTGTAGAAATGGTTTTCAAAGGCTAATCCTTCTTCACCTAGATTAAAGTTAAAGGGAAGGAAGACAGTTTTTGCAATATCATAAGTTCTTCACCCAACGCATTAACAATAACTACGTTAGCATATAATACATTGTGCCAATTTTACAACGCTTTGGCATTACCAGATCTTGCAGGAAAGGGTCTTACAGAACTTTCACGTAGCTAGTTTGATATGTCTATATGAGTTTCCCATGGTAATACCCAATTGATGTATAAAAGCGTATACTCACTTTCTTGTCAAATTTGGGTATATTGACAAGTTTGATGTGATTAAAAATATTAAACCCCAGTTCCCAGTTAAACTATGACAAATCACCAGAACAATCACTATTGGTGGCGGAATGGGTGAGATTATTAGGAGCTATGGTCCTTCAGTAGGTCTAAAGTTGATTTCAAGAGAAAGACTAGGATTAGCTCCTGGTATAGGTATGGTAGTCAAAAATTTATGTAAATTTGCTACAACTGGTTCCATACTTTCTTCAAGGTTAGTATCTGAGAAATATTCCTGGGCATGATTTTGTCTGCACATAAAAGTGTCTTTTTAGATTCTTGGCGGAGCTACTATACTAAACTGATAAATGGTGCAGATCTGCCTTGAATTGTTGATCAGCCTATTCATGATTTTGATTAAAATTTAAAAGGCGAGAAACTAACTTTTAATTCCTATCCTGAGTATGGACCAAAATATTTAGTTGTAAGCGCCTAGTATAGACCAGATATGGTATGAGCTGCCCCTTCCATTGGTAAATCAAGGCTGTTAAGATGGTGTGGATCTTAGCTTTATTCTCAGCGATCATAGTGTCTTGCTGATTGTGAGGATACAGAACATCAAAAATTAGGCCAGAGAGTCTACAACTCAGCTGATCCTTTATACCTTCCGTGTCATTATAAAAACACGTAGGATCAAGCTGACATTAATCTTCAGAGTTTTTCATAAGGTTTTTAAAATATTAGACATGGTGCAAAAAAGTGTTTATAGTGAGCACCAAATGTTTCAATTGGCGCTTAAGCTTTAAAAGTAACTGCTCATGATGAACTAAACTTATAAAACAAAAACAGTATGAAGACAGTGACTTTGAACCATTTTAAAATTAATAATTGAATCAAAGCCGATTTTTTGAGGTTTTTTAAATATTACAGAAAAACAGCCGCTCAAATTGAGCCCAACAAATGATGTCAGCATGATTGGCGCATGCTGCCCTAGTGCGATGGCGGTGCGCTGCCTTCTGGTGCTCTTTGCTGCTGCCAAAGTGCTTTTAGGATGGCTTTGCTAGCCCTTTTGCCGCCAGGCGTTATGTCCCACCTCAGGAATTACCCCACCATAATGCAAGCTCACAGGTGTTGCTACAGAGCCTTTGGTGCTCCCTTATAGCAACCTGCTTTTTAACCTCTGGGTTTAGTAATGAAACTTTTCCAATATGTAATTTCAGCCATCATTGAGATGGCCACATCAGTTTTAAACCTACAGGATTTATCAATTTTTGTCCTTCAAAGGCTATTTCAGTCTGGGCTTCTTGTCTGGAGCCCAGAAATCAGCAGTAGCAAAGCTACCAATCATTTATAAAAATACACTGATTCCACCATTTTTCATGTAGCTCCCAGCTGACGCCACTCTTGAGGTTCAGTTTGTCAGGTTGCCCTCCCATCTTTCCATGGAAAACCCTCCATCTTTAAAATATGGATGGATTGGATGTTTACAGTGCATACCCCATGCTTTAAATCATGGTCTCAAATGGGGAAGATCATTTAGCATGGCCTTACACTTCTTTGCAACAATCTCTCCATTCCATTGTGACACCCACCTCACAATTACCCTCGCACTAAAATAAGGTCTGCCCCTGACCAACCTTTTTGGGTGCACATCAAAAATGGCTGCGCCATATGCCCCTTGTGCTTTGGACTTGTCATTTGAAGTGCAAGTGCTGGCAGTTTCCGCTCCAGCTACTTCTGCTGATCCCTCCTCTGGCGTCAACCTGGCTTCTGCCACACCCAAATTTTTTGAGTGGAGATTGGTCGTCCCACCCCAATCTCAGCAAACTCTGGTGCCACTTCTAAGACGGCAGCCAATCAAAAAAAATTAAATTTACCTAACCATGACTGGATGACTGAACCAGTCTCAGCTGAGTTGCTATGGTCAACAGTGCACAGCCAATCAGTTTCACCAACCGTTCAATTCCATTGTCTGGTGCAGCACTGGAAGATTTAAATCCATTTATAGCGCTCAAATAGATTGATAACGAATATCAGGCTTATATTGTTAAGCCCAATTTTAGCCTGGATCAATTTTTTGCCAAAGCCCCCATTTTTGCATCCACGCCATATACGCCCTAAAAACGGTAATTCTTTATATATAGAAACATAAATAAAATGGCAGTTGAAGCAGCTGCTGACCCTGCAAACACTCTCCTCTGTTGACATCTTCATGTGGCGATAGAACCCCTTGTTGAGGGTATTCTTATCCCTAATTTCCCTCATAGATTTGATGAAGATTTAAAATAGGAAATGAAAGAGCTCGCTTTTGGTGCAAGCTGCACATGCATTGACACGGAAAAAACTTTGATGTTTGATCTTAACTATCCCCCAAAACTGCCAGCTCATCAACTCATTCACTTGTGTGTATGCTTTAATCACACTGCTGAACATCAACTTGTTCAATACGTTGAGGCGATTGATAAGGCCAGCATTATTAACAAAGAAAAGCCCACCTATAATTCTTCATGCCCCATGCTGCTGATGCGCTGACCCCCATTTTGCCTATGATAATCCACCAATTGAAGCGGGCACCAGATAAAAATTTCTTTAAAGCCTATTCGGCTTCTGATATGGCTTCCTAGGATTTTAGCAAGGTGCCAAATTAAAAATAATCAATTATGATATTACCTTTGCTTGGCTTAATTGCAAACAAAGATGCGTGGATGTCCCCCTTTTTGGGTTGGGCACCCTTAGTGCTAAAAAGACAGTGACATTGATAGAAAAAGAAAAGTTTGATTCATATAGATTCTATTTTTATTTATTCAACAGGCTATGGTATAAAACTTATCCCATCAAAAGAGCTACTCCTAACATTATATACCAAAATGCTATTAGTAAATAGTGGGAAGTGTAATAAATATTCCTGAAACATTAAGAATTATAGGCCTAGTTTTTTAATTTAAAAAATAGGATCTAATGGTAGTTTCATGCCAATGTGGGGCAAGGGAGATTTAATAATATAAATGAAGTGGAATTCAAGTTTACATTGCTGTGGGGCCAAAAAATGTTAATAATTAAATTTGGGGTTTAACATTTCTAGGGTGGAAAGGAAATAAAACATAATTAGATACTTATTATAAACAGCAATGCAGCCTACTAAGTGGTATAGTAATTTAATATATAATACAACGACATTGTATAGTCAAGCTATGCAAATTATTATCTAATTACTAGATAGATTTCATATTAAGTAACTTATAAACTATAGATAGACTCAGATTTGTTGGTCAGACTTATTACAAACATTGATTGAAAATGATTTTTTGACACATGAAAGTACAATTTATTTCAATAAGTACCCATTAACCCACTTGGTCAAATTTTAAAAACGCATATTAAAGTATTCTAGAATCTTCACATCTATAAAACACATGTATTTTTGGCTATTAGCAGGCACATCTTTGAAGAGGACACTCTTGAAAAAATACTTCAGAATAAAAATATGGCCCCTACATGGGCCACAAATGGGCAGAGATGTATAATCGCATAAACACATTGGTAAGAGGAACCCAACATTAAGTGTGTGTCCAATCAAGGGTCAAAAGTTGATGGTGAAACATGCTTAACATATTTTTTAGTTAATCTACACTCTCAGAAGATAACAATGGCGTACACAAAGCATGGAGTAATAATGGTACAAATATGAAGACATTTGATGAGTTATCAATCAAATTACACAGTATCACTTTAAATTCTACTTAAATAGTCCAATCTAACCAAAGAATATCAAAGTTCATTTGAAAGTGCACACACCCGCACCATGAACTAAAATAATTTCAAATTAATTTAATTATACTGGATGAATTCTGGGACGCTGTGAGTGGTGCACAACACAGGAAATTCCCAGGCTCTGATAAAATTCCTTTGTGTAATTATAAAAAGATGGACTTAGAACATTGTGCTTGTAATTTTAGCCTCTATGAACAAATTTAGAATGTAAAACATGACTCCTTATTGGAGGCCAAAAAGCTTTTGTGTAACTTTATGTAAAAAATTGTGATAGGTTGGACTTAGCTAACTGATGCCCTATGTTTCTTACATATAATAATAAACTTTTCAATATTACAATGACTAATTACTAAGGGTGAAAGCATATAAAGTGATCTCGCCATCATAATATCGATTAATCCCCAAAAGATTCAAATGGGACAACACAAATACAGTATCTAGAATCTTCTAGTCACAGGCTACTAAAGCACTTTTTTTCTTGATTAGCAAAAGGCTTATGGCCGAGCTAATTGAAATTACCTCAGGGCATGCCTACAGAAGTTTAAACTACTTGCCAACTTTATCAATTGGCCATGCTCTCAACTTAGTTATCCACATTAGCAGTCTTTGGATAGGATTACTCATTTAAATCATGTTTTCAAAAAGAGGTCCCAAACAAGGCAGATTTTAAGCATTCTCCTTGTTGTGATTTGGCGGAATCCTGGAGATACACCGTAAGGGGTTTGCACAGGGTTTAGCTTACTGATCAATATGACCAATGATATGATTTTCATGGCCCTCTAAAAACAAAAAAAACTTAATTTAATAAATTATGGGGCACTCGATCCCACTACAATTATTTTATTTGATAAAATAAAACCAGCGGATCTTTGCTGTCTCACTCACTCTATCCTACTAACAACCAACATCTCTTAATCGCCCATCTTGCTTATATACAGCAGCTTCAGATGATACCACTCTCATAGCTTGGACTATTTGGTTCCACCAATTCTCCTTATTTCAGCTTGTTCTTATTTAGTTCTCTATCACCTAGATTGTAGGCAATTTAATTTGTATTCATCGAATGTTGACATCACCTGATTTCCTTATTTCAAGGCAATCCAATAATAACCCCATTATATCCCAATATCGCCTCATCTCAATGTACTTGAATAATGTAACTAATCTCACCATCTAGTACTAAAAAAAATAATGTAACTAATCTCATTTCGGCAGATTCTTCCCAAACCGCCCAAACTATCCCAAGATTATCATCCAGTCATATTGGAATCACAACATTACCCCCTCCTCGACTGGACAATAAGGCTCCTAAAGTTTGTATGGTCAGAGGAACTTCATGTGAACCCAGTTAATATTTTGACCCCCCGCGGGTTCCTTAAAGGTGTAGGCATCAGTCCCGGTTTTCTCAATGATCTCAAACGGTCTGCTCCATATACTAGCGAGCTTGTTCCTTCTTCTGAACCCATGTTAATTGTGAAACAGGACCAACTCCCCTACCCCAAACTGTAGAAAAAAGTTTTGTCTACCTTGGTCAGCTGCATGATCCCAAATCTTCTTAGCCAGACTAGTGGAATATGCCCTGGTTTGGAGTTTAATCAGAATGTTGGTTAAGCCAGACAAATATTGATGGGACTTGACTCCGCCAGTATCCTCCACACAGGAGTAAAGAAGTGCAGGTAGCGCTGGATGTCATCCATAGAGCAATTGTAATGGATTTTTACCAGTTGCTGAGTGGTAGCTGATATTGTACTGCAAGACAGCAATGGATAAAAGGGTGCTCCAATCTGACAGCCGCTCATTTACAAGCTTGCTTAGAATATTTATCAAGGTCCCATTGACACGTTCCACCATACCATTAGATTCATGGTGGTAGGGGGTAGTTAAGACCTCACAGATTGCCATGAGCTTGTTCAACTTGGCCATTATATATGATGTGTACTTGGTCCCATTGTCTGTTAGGATAAACTGTGGACAACCATGGCACATTATGACACACTCCAGGATGAACTTGGCGGTAGTGACAGCCCCCAGATCCTTGATAGCCCTTGCTTCCACCCATCTTGTCAAATGGTCGATGGAAACTATTATATATTTGGAGCAGTTTGCGTTAGTCAGCAGAGGCCCCACCACGTCTAATGAAACAGTATGCCATGTGAACCGAGGCTTGACTAGCTTCTAGGTGGTCTTTCAGTGGAATGGTTTCTCCACTTGGCACTGATGGCAACAAACAACCGTCTCAAGCACATCATTGTGCATACTCTCCCAATAGTAGTGGGGTCACAAGAACTCCAGTATCTTTTTCAACCCTCCATGACCTACCACTCTATGGGCATCCATAAATATCGCAGGCCTTGAAGAGGGTTTTAGAAAAATCAGCATTGTTTCCTCAATTCACTTGATTATTCCCCGTTGCGCAAGAAGGTATCCTGAATAAGCCCACCTAACACTTTGATCATGGGAAGCAGCTCATCAGAATATTTGCCCACTAGCATCTTTTTGTATATTATGTCCATCACATCCACTGTAATGGCGACAGTGGGTAATCAGGAAAGACAGTCCACATTCTGATGTTTTGACCCTGGCCGATGCATGATCTCAAAATTTTATGCTTGGAGCTTCAAAGCCCATCGCGCAAGTCAACCTTCAGCTTCCCACAGATTCTGTAGCCAGCGCAATGAGGCATGATCTGGTACCACTTTGAATTTCACCCCATGGTGGTAGACCCTGAATTTTTTATACGTATAGTTTACTGCTAAACACTCCCACTCAGTCACAGTGTAATTCCATTCAGGGATGATTAAACTGCGGCTACAATATGCAATGGGGTGCTCCATACTGACATCGTCATTTTGGGTTAACACAGCCCCTACAGCGAAAAGAAAAGCATCTGTTTGCATAATAAATTCTTTTTTCAAAAATTGGGGTATTTCGAAACAGGTGCGCTAGCCAATGCAGTTTTTAATACATCAAAAGCAGTTTGACATCGATCCGTCCAGTTGAAGGCAGAGTTCTTCTTAAGTAGTTCAAATAGAGGAGCCCCAATACAGCTGAAGTTGGTAATGAACTGCCAGTAGCAACTGACCATCCCCAAGAACACCTGGATATCCCGCTTATTTACTTGGCTGAGTCATCTTGTGGATGGCTTCCACATTGGCTGACTGAGGACTAAGCCCTTTGGAGTCTACCACAAAGCCGAGATATTCCAATTATTCCTTAAAAAAGTGGCACTTTTGGGGCTAATCTTGATATTAGCATCAGAAAAGCCGCTAAACACTTGATCCAGGTGTCCAAGATGCTCCATGAATGTCCGCAAAAACATGTTGATATTGTCAAGGTAGACAAGAACGCAAGACAGCTTTAGGTCACCTAAAATAGTGTTCATAGTTCACTGGAACGTAGCGGGAGCATTGTACAAACCCTTTGACATACGTGTAGGCTGGAACAAACCTTTTGAGGTGATTATAGCGCACTTTTTTGTTCCGCTGCTGGCAGCTCAATCTGCCAGTACCCCGATATCAAGTCCATAGAAGAGAAATACTTGGCCCCACCTAACTGATCTAAAGCAGTATTGATTTACAGAAGCGGGTATGAATCTTTTTTCACAATGCTGTTAAGCTTCTGATAAATGATTACTACTCAATTGGAGCCATCTTTTTTGACAAATTAGCACTGGGATGCCCAGGGACTCTTTGATGGCTCCAACATTCCTTGTTACATCAATGTATCTATTTCTGCAGATACAACTTCTTCCGCTGCCTTTGAGTGATGGATAGGCTGTGACCTGATAGGGAATGGTCTCCCATGTCCACCCGATGCACAACCCCATGAGCGCAACCCAAGTCATGATTGTCAATTGCAAAAATGCTGTGATACTTCTCAAATGGATCCATCACCCTTTCCTTTTGATCCACCGTATGACCATTCAGCGCCTCCCAAGGGACCACAGTCATTACACCAAAGGTGGTTTTTAAAGGCAAGCTGAGATCTTCCCAAGAACCAAAGTTGCGTATCTGGTGGACCTTATCAATAGGGATCAAGTGCAGGTAAGCTACCACCTGTTGCTGCTGAACCTTCACACCTCCTTCTGCAGATTTGCTACCAACACCTTCACTTCCCCCTGCACTGGTAACAGTAACCCAGGAGCCACATGAGGTTTGAGTCACGATTGTTGATGGGGCCCACAACTTCTCCATACAGACCTCCCAGTATATCTATTTTGAGCTCTGTCCCAATTATGACCTGATGCTCAGAAGGGATAGTCAAAGCTTTTGTGGCTCGTGGCGGAATCCCTTTATACTCATAAATATAGTTTGGGAGCGTTCAGGTCTTCCACTTAATCCGCTAATATCTTATAGGAATCACACCATCACTTTAGGCGAAATCAATTTACCTAAAGTGGATTGGGTCATCTGGAACTCCGCTGGAAGCAAAATAGATGGGGATCCATTGTCCCAGGATGGCTAGGGTCTCTTCCATCATATCAATGACAGCCCCATAGTGTTGCATAAAAGCAGTCCCAATAAGCAGATCATAGTTGTTATTTGATAATACTACCGCCGGAGCCACATTAACAATGGATCCACCCCGCAAAGGAAGCGCGCTATATTCTCCCTCAGAGACTGTGGTTTCCGTTCTAGTGGTCCCATACACCATCCGATGTTCTATGTCAGGTTTTAAGGACAGCTTCGCCACCAACTTAGTGGAGACAATGTTAACAGGAGCGCCCGTATTAATTATAGCTTATACTCAGGTTTTGGCTACCACAACATCACAGTAAGTGCACTCCAAGTAAAATGAATGCTGTCTATTTACTAGGTGTACTTTCAGAGGTTCACGTTTTCCCAGGAAACCTATAATATCTGCACTGACTTTAGGGTATCCTGTTATAATAGCATCCACTGGGAAAGCGACCTCTACATCTCTTAGAGACAACGCATCTGTGAATGGTTCTAGCTGATCTGACGGATTTTGGTCAAATATTTGGTAAGCGTAAGTCTTTGCTTGCTCCAGAAACCCTGTGTTGGTCATTTCTTAGAATTGTGCTTGAATCAACACATTTATTCCTCTAATCAGCTGTTGGTAGAGAAATGTATCTTCATACTGGGAGGCTTCTACTGCCTTCAAGACAATAGACTTAGGTGAGATGTATGACTTCGAGATAGCAGAAGTAGAGAGTCCCATCTCTACTCCAATCTAACTTTTTCCTTGATAACTTTGATCCTGTTGTACATAAGCGATTTTTCAATTGGGGCACCATTGTCCCATGTGCCTAGTGTGACCACAATTAAACTTACTCCATAGAACCTACGTCTGTGCTTAATATAATTTGTTCCACTTGGAAAGTTATTCTGAAGATGATTGGCATAATTAAACCCACATTGGTAGAATGCCTGCTGTTGATCAGCATAGTTGGAACTGAAGCGGTAGTTGGTCAATTGTTGCTCAGCAATTATATTACAGATGTTGGATTGCAGGGAGTAGCCTGGAAGAAACTGCGTCAACTGGTTGGTTCCCTCCCATGGTTAGGGTTGTCCACAGTTAAAGTGTGAATCTGCTTGATATTGGGTGGAGGGAAATTTAAAGCTAAGCGATGTACAAACTTAACAAGTTTAAGAAGAGGTACATCGTCATCCAACAATGGGGCCATGACATTGTAAATCTGGGGTATGGCTTCACCATAGAGGACATTGCAATGCATACATCAGCTTCAGCTAGAATCCCAGCCCCAATCAACACATATGCTTCTGCCATAAATACCTCAGTGAATGCGGTGAGAGTCTCATTTCGCTGAAACCTGATGGTCAAGAACTCGGCTTTCCACTGTGACATCTTTGCAGTTCTGCTGAACAAATGCAGCACTGTCTCCTTGAATTCTTGGTATATAACGGAACTATCTGGAAGGTAACAAACAACTTGATCCAGCACTTCCAACATCCAAGGTAGAGATTAACAGTTTCACCCTTCGCCAGTCTGAGACTCCTTCGGTTGCAAACTCAAAAATCAAAAGAACCCATAAATATTTCCTTCGCTATCAAATGGAGGCAGCTTATCATTGCAGACTTCCTGGAGCAGCTCATCTTGTCTTTTGAGCACAGTGTCCAATGCAAGTTTCAACTCCTCATATGCAATGGCCCCATTGTGTCAAGCATATTTTTTCATCAAAGCAACCTAGATGCAACATAGCAGGTGACTGAGTTTTTATTTATAACTGATCAATGGGTATCCTGTAGTGAGCACTAATGTTGTAATTTGGCGGAATCCTGGAGAAACGCCATAAGGGGTTTGCACAGGTTTTAGCCCACTGAGCAATAGGACCAATGATATGATCATCATGGCCCTCTAAAAACAAAAAAACTTAATTTAATAAATATATGGGGCACTCGCTCAAATTACAATTATTTTATTTTAATATAATAAACCCAGCGGATCTTTGCTGTCTCACTCACTCTATCCTACTAACAACCGACCTCTTTTAATCGTCCATCTTGCTTATATACAGCAGCTTCAGATGATACCACTCTCATAGCTTGGACTATTCATTTCCACCAATTCTCCTCGTTTCAGCTTTGATTCTTTAGTTCTCTATCGCCTAAATTGTAAGCAATTTAATTTGTATTCATTGAATGTCGACATCACCTGAACGCCTTATTTTGAGACAATCCAATAATAAGCCCATTATATCCCAATATCGCCTCATCTCAAGGTACTCGAATAATCATAACTAATTTAATTCTGGCGGATTCTTACTTAAACCGCCCTAACTGTCCCAAGATTTTTGTCCAGTCATATTGGAATCGTGACACTCCTAATAAAACTTTAGTCTTGACCAACTCCACCTTGTGGCAAACGCTTGTCTTTCTGGTATCTTTTTGCGTAGTCAAGCACCAGTCAGGATAGAGGCATTTACAGATGATTATGTGGTTGGTATTTCCAACAACAAAGACGCTTATATTAAAACAAACTATCTGAGAGTTATCAAAAGTGAGAAATGCAGCGCTAACACACATAAAACATATATATCTTTACTTGGTTATGAGACATGTTGGACACCTTCCTCTTTATCTTTTTAAATTTTTGAATGTATCTTAAGTTCGCATATAAAGATGACAGCAAATATAACTTCCATCACTTTAGCTTTTGTTAACTATATCCGCCATGGGACCTGTCTTAAGCTGAGAGGTTCAGCCCCTCCGCCTAAACCGTGATTTTCATCCCTTCAGTAGTAAGAGAGGTTCTAGGCATCCCGTAGATCCATTATTCCAGTTATGTTCCACGGCTCTAATGGTAGATGAGCGATGGGGTACTGCTATGCCCCAAGGATACTTTCTCTCTGCCCCTTTTTACTTCAACTATTTTATAAAAAGGATAGATGGGGTTTTCAGGGAGATAGTCTAGATGAGGGCCTTCAGCATTACCCTAGGGCTCATTCCACACATGGGTTTCTTAAAAACTTACAAGTATCTTCCCAAATTTCCTCAGATCCCAAATACACCAAAGCAAATCTATAAGCCAGATTGGATTTCTACTATAAAGATGGATTATGATTAAAACCCTCTAGATCACCCATTTTTCTTAGAGTTATTCCAAGTTATAAGTTAGAACGGATCAAATACAATACTATCTGCACTAATTTATCAATAGAGCTTATCTGTACAAAATTGGTTCTATCAATACATGCTGTTCACCAATCCTTAGATTCAATAATAAATTCTTATGATCTTATCAGAAACTTACATATCCACCCAGTCCATAATACTCTTTCTAGACTAACCAATAAGGATATCTCATGAATTCAGTAACAAGCCAGTGCTTTGAGCTCCCCTCCAATTCATCTTCCCCCTCCTATAAATGAAAGAATCTCCTTATGGTTTGTTGCCAGTTTCATATATACTCTGAACTCCTTTTTAGATAAACCTTTTGGTACCTTAGATTACTTTAAAGGGATCCATATTGTTATTTTAGATCAAATTTCCTTCATTCCAGATCTAGTGTATAAACCACCATCTGCATTATTTTATCAAGAATTATGGAGCATATATTTACAATTGATCCATCTACTCAATGCGTAGTGGCTGCGATTGTGAAAAGTTTATGCAGCTGACCACTACTGCCAATATGTCAAATATGCCATGCACGCCTGCAAACTTGCTCTACTATGTCAATCCATCATCAAATTGGCACGATCCATATGTTATATACCCTACTACTATACAGATCTTTTCACATCCAAGTATATAACAACTGAGTAACCAATAGGATTCATGGTACTCCCTACTCTCCCACTCGTAGGTGTTGATTTCACTAGACCTGCGATTTCCCAATCTCATCCAATTGGCTGTTTACAAGGACCTCAGATATTTATTTGCACATTCTTACTTTTTAAACTCTAGAACGTCCCTCTTCAGAGTTACTACTGATGAGCCTCTGATATTCTAGGCTTTAAATTGGGTGGTAACACAAACTGATTAAATGGTCAATTTTCCGCCAATCAGATGCATCCACGACATAATAAATCAGCCTTTTACTTTATTGCTCTTCGCCTGCTTCTTTAAAATCGATGAGGTGATTAATACTATGGTTACAATGAATACTTACTTTAAAATTTATAGGTTTTCTAATTATTCTCAGCTTATAACCCCTATAAATGTATTAACTGCACAGGTTCGTTGTTGTGCAATTCTCCGCGTTGTTTGATAGTGAAATATATTTGTTTTATAATAGTATGGAGACTATTTTCCATTATTGTTGTATAGTACTAGAGTTTTGCCCAACGCTTGGACTGTATTTCCTCTCAAAATACTTAGGATGTCCTGAATAGGTTATTTGTTCTCTGGTATCACCTAACTTGATCCAAGCTCATATCCCTGTTTACTGTTTTCCTCTGATGACACACAGTTGGCAGCAATCCCCGATTTGATTCAACTTCTTTTCTCTGGATCCCATTCATATCCTTACTCTTATCTTAAAGAGTCTTCCACCTAAAGCACACATCAATAATTTGCATGAGAAAGAATAGAAATTGAAATGGATTCTGATAAAGTATATTAATATAATACGATATTGGTAAAAGTGTGTTTTATTAGTGAATTCTTAGGGGAATTTATAGTGGGAATTAGGCGCCCAACCTTCAGTTGGAACCTCCTTGATGAAACGGCAGCCGTTTCCATTGAATTACCCATCCTCATCTCACCAGCGATGGTCTTCCCTATCCTGGCTAGGATGACTCATTGGACATCCTCAAGACCTAAAATGGAAAGAGTCAGAAAACGTGTCCCAAAGGTTATCCTCTCAATCCCAGCAAAACAACCATATTTGGAAAGTGACCTGCTTATGTAATGGGACTTGTTACCCATTAAGGCAGGTCACAAACTAACTGATAAATTTTTCTAGTTGCAGGCAGCATCACTCGCCTCACAACTTGTTCCTTAAATTCCCAATTGGTCAGTAATAAAACCTGACTAATCCCAATCAGTACACCTGATAGTTGATCAACTATCAGATGCCCCTATTTTGGGGGCAACTCTGCCCATCAAGGTCTTAAGCATTCATCTGGATTGATCTCCAATGGATCTGAACCAGGTGAATAACCTAAAATCCCTGAACATTGTTACCCTGAAATTAGGGTCAACCAATATCCAATTCACTTCGCTATAGGAAATTATCCCCTAGCAATCCCTGGTAATCTAGTTGGCTGGGAATAAAGGCAAAAAAAGAAAACACCTACTTTTTGAATTTCGGTTTTTTCTTCCCAGGTGAATTAGCAGCAGCACAGTCTCTTTTATTTGCTAAGATTACTTTGTCAATCAAATTTTAATTTAAAAAAGTTTTTAACTTCACCACCTTTTGCCAGCGCCAACCCTAGCCTATGTCAACTAGATTGACTTGGTGCCCCCACGTGGGGCAGTGGTGCGCTGAACCCTGGAATTTATTGACCGTTACTGAAACGCCCCTGGGCTGGACTAGCTAGCCCAAAAAAATTCAGGATGCTACATCCCGCCATGAGACCTAGTAAACCACCTTACTCGCTCCTGACCAGTGCTCTGAAGCCCTCCGGTGCTCCCTCAGAGCAACCTGCATTTTGGCCTTTGGGTTGAGTATGGGAGCCTCTCCCACCATCCAAGCGCGGCCATCTTTGAGATTGCCTTAGCAGCTTAAAGAATAGCCAGTTTTTTTCTTCCCTTTTGCGGATACTTCAATCTTATCTGCTAAGTGAAGCCCACGCTATGGAGGCAGCAATCTGCTTTTAATTTACAAAACCATATTACAACCATTTGAACTCGCTTGCCAGATGAGGCCAAACTGGTAGTCTAGCTCGCCGGCTTACCTTTCCATCTCTCCCCTGAAAGCCTCCGCCCAAGCTCATAGAGGGCTTTTCTGCCTATGGCACCAACCCATGCTGCAGTGCGTGGTGCCAAATGATGCTGATAATCTCACTGGGCTTAGTGCATGTGCGAAAATCTGCCTCTTCTGCCACAACACCCACATCATGATACCCCCCACGCTGTGATCAGATTCTCCCTGATAATCCTTTTTGGGCATATGTCAAGAATGGCCACAACTTTTGTCCCTGTGATTTGCCCTAGACCTATTGAAGCGCAAGTGCCTAGAGTATTCGCCAAAGCTGCCTCTGCCGCTCGTCCCTCTAGTATAAGCCCAATACTGATCTCACTAAATTTTTCGCATGAGATTCAATTCTCCCCCACCTCAACCACCACGAGCACTGCTTTCACTGCACCGCCCTCCCAAGGTTTGCCCGTCCGCCCCATTACTGAGCAGATGGCTGCTCATGTGCTGGTAGAATTAACATGGTCCATTGTGACCAGCTAATCAGAATCTGCCACCTTATAAGCTCCTGTTGCTGGCCTGGCTCTGGAATTATAAGCCCTTTTGACGCCCTTGAATGGATTTTTAATGATTAAATCGCTTATGAAAATGAAACTTGACATTTCCTGGTCATAATTCTTTCACAAAACCCCCCAAATAGACTCCCTTTCCCATTTCCGTCTTTGCAGTAGTTTCCCTGTCTACAAAGCTATTCATTAAAAGGCTTTTTGATGCAGCCACTGCCTCACCTACTCCCTCCTCCGCCAAGCACTCCATTTGCATAGGGCCACTCTGCAAGGGCTTCCCTTTACCAAACTTCCATATATAACTCCAAGGATGCCAAATCTGATATTGATTTTAGCTTTTGCAGATGTCCATGCGTGCGTTGATGCAGAGAGAGCTTCACTTTATGGTTATAAATACCCCTAAGCTAGCCAGTGAATCAAATATTTTACTTGTATTTCTGAAATGATTACCTTTGCTTAACACCAAGTTGACCAATAATTGAGGCGATGTATACTGCTTGCCTCATCAATGAGGGTAATACACACTTTTTTTTCTTATGCTCTATGCCACTGACGCTCCAACCCCCTTTTCTCTATGAATGCCCGCCACCTGAAGCCAGTAAATGATGAAAATTCCGCCAACCCCTCTTCCCCTTCTAGATTGTATTTTTAAGCTAATGACGTGGTACCATTCTAGAAATCTTTTTATTTAACAATCCTTTGATTATCAGCCGTAAATAAAGATGCGTGGATGACCCCCTTCTTGGGTTGGGAACTATTAGTACCAAGAAAATGAATTATCAGTAATCCTTGGGAGGGCATGCTACACAATTTACTAGCTACTAATATTCACTTCTTATCCTGGCTCCTGCTTTCACTTACATTGCTCTCTTGCTCTCAGAACTTACTATTGAGTTCCAGTCCTGTCTTCAATTCCCAAAACTTTCTACATTGGGTCACACAAGGCAAATTTTCAGCTCTACTAGACAAAGGAACTTTTGGCAAATCTATGGATCTCAGAGAAACTTAATCCTTTGACATGGACACAGGTGAGGCCCCCAATATTTTTGCGCGTTTTCCTAAACCATAGAATGTAGCACTTAGCGGTCAGTCCAACTCTTTCTCCACAACTACTGCTTCTGTGTTTAATACTATTCTCAATGCCTGATTTAATATACCCTGATTCATTAGTTTAGGATAGTGTCTCATCCATATTGTGAATGCTAATCTGTTAATCAATTCCCTCCCCTTTGCAAATAGCATTGTAAATGGTAGTTACCCTTTAATTGACATCCTCTCACCAGAGGCTCTTTATTTAAAATAACACCTTCCACTTCTCATTTATGGACCTGCCATTGACCTTACCTTCCTACATTACACTTGATAAAATGTGATTTGAATTCTACTACCAACTTCCACAACACCCAGATCATAAGCTGACATTCTAATTGAGGGTAGACCTAGTCAAGATATACTTCCCATAAACTTACACCAGGTTGGGATATAGCCTTGAGGACATGGCTATAAGATATGCTGGAGAAAAGCTGGCATCATCAGCGATATAAAACATTGCGTACATGTCGTCCTCTACAGAAGGTTCTTTCTTCGCCACTTGGTTGACTATGGGTGCCTGAGCAACATATCAGTCCCAGAATTTTACAACTTCCCTCCTGTAACAATTTATTTCAATGTAATTGCAAAGTCTCAGGTGTTCTCCAGACTAGATCTGGTCGACGCTTTTAACTAATTGAGGGTCAGGAAAGGAAATGAATGGCTCTCAGCCATTTAGACTAAGTGAGAAAAACTAAAATTAAGTGTGATGCCCTTTTATGTTAAATAAATAACCAGCAAGTTCCTAATGCCTCATTGACAATGTAAAAGGCATTTTATAATTCTTATGCGCCGTTGCCTAGATTGATGACATAATTATCTATTCCACCAGCCATGATCAACATGCCAAGGACCTGAAGCACTGATGGCGCCCTCCACAATGCTGGGCTTTCTGTAAAACTAATTGTTTTTATTTTTGCTTTGACCTACTTAGAAAACTAGCTATAAGTGATTGGTATGTAGTTGCGCTTTCAAAGTGGAGTATAATAAGTCATGTCCCATCCCCCCATCCTCGCAAAAGCAACTTATGAGCTTCCTCAGCACAATAATTTTTCTTAAGATGATTTTCCCAACCCGCGCTCAGCTAGCACCGCTACCCCCCTTTAACTGAGAGAACGCCTTCATCAATTGGACTGACGAGTGCCATTAAGCCACTGAAGCCATTAAGGAGGTCTTCCTTAAGCTTCAGTTCCCCGCCATTTAAATACATCAAGGGATTTTGTGGCTTGTGATGACTCATCAATCAATGTGGGCGCGGTTCTTCTGAAAGAACATGGAGGGCTATGAATCTTATTGTATGTTTCTCCTGAAAGTTCATATACACAGATAAGGTGTCTTCCATATATGACTAATATCTAGAGACAGTGCTTGTTTGTTAACCCACTGGCGCTCCCTCCTCCAGGTAGCGCAACATAATATTATACTTTGTACGAATCACAAATACTCATTGTCTTACCAAAGCCTCAGAAACTAGGCCATCGTCAGGCTCACACTTACTAAGACCTCTGCTAATTAATCTTTAAGTAATAGTTTATCAACGGGACACTAAATGTCTTATATAACATACTGAGCCAAAAGCATACTAAAGCTCCTAGTGCTGTGGATCTCTCAGATCTCACGACTGTCATGCTTCCTCTCACATAAAATCCCTGTCACCTCTTACTGTATCATTTTCTGATCTATCCATATAAACACCCATTTCTTACCATGTCTTAGACACTTAACTATTCTGTCTTAGGGATTAGAGCTTCATGATGACGTAGAAACTAAGCTCTGCATACGCCCTTGTATAATTTGAAGAAAAAAAATCTTTAAATGGGGATTGTTATTTGTGTCTACCTTCTCTGTGCTTCCAGGTCATCAAGGATCATCATGTTCCTTCAACACTGAGTCACCTCAGTTCCAATGATTTTTGAAAACCTCATTAAGAGTAATTTTGAGGAAGTTAATAATTTTATAGCTAACCATATAACCTTTGAGTCACTCCTACTATGTCACTCAATACAATTTTCAAATCTCTGAAGCCCCTTTTGCAGGCATCAATTAATATATAATCCGGACGACAAAGGTTTTTATACCCCCTTGACCACCTCAATAATTTTACATCCGCTGAAGATGACATCAGAAAACGCACCAGTATAAACAATATCCAACAAGAGAATGTTTCTGACGTTTCAATCAACGCCATAAGAAAACCCCTTCATAATTTTGGAGTTATTCTGCTGATGATGGCAAAATTACCAGGGTCACATCTGAATAGAATTTACCCATTTGTAGCCTCTGATAAAGGAGCATATTTTTAAAAGTGGGAAGTGAACCAATACAAAAGCACAAAGATTGAAAAGACCAAGGTAGAAATGAAAAAGCAAGAGCCATAAACGTCATTGAAACCACAGGAGCCACAATTTGGCGCAAAACCACTGCCAAACACTTACAGAAGTATAAGAGCTCCATAGTATCTTTTGAGGAAAAAATCCAGAAAGATTGGAGATAAATATATAATTTGACTTGCCAATCCTAAAACAAAGATACAGATACAGATTCGCCTTATAAGAAAATCCTACTTGATATTAAACTAAGTCCTACTTTAGCACCCCAAATTTTCCATATACTCTATATAGTTTATAAATTTTAATAACGTAATTTTTTAATAATTTTCTGCCTTTATTGTTTGTTTTAAATGCTGTAATAACGCAAGATATTAAAAGATTTATTGCTAAAAGTCTAAACTTGGTCTGATTTACCATTGAAGGTTGAGAGGAGCTCAGTCATACTTAGCAGCCCTTGTTAAACCTAAATAAAGACAACAATGTTGTACATAATTGAACCGTGATTAATAGTCCCAAATACCCAAAAAAAAAGAATCTTATGATTGCTTAAAGAACCTTGTAAAAAATAATTATGCTTATTACAACTTGCTTATCCCTTCAGCCAGCACCCCCTGATTGAGCGAGCTAGATAGGCTATAACTGGTGCTCACTACATGAGGAATTACCAAGCAATAGTAGAAAGTTATATTTGATTCAATGGAAGTTTACCTTAGATAATTTTTCAAAAGATAGAGATTTGGCGAATAAGTAAAAGTTGCTTAATAAGTTTAAAAAGGTTGCTCAATTGGTGAATGAGCTAGGAAAAGTCTGACCACCTTTAAAGCAAGTGATGAGTAGAGGTATGTCCAGGACTCATTTGTAAGACAAAGTAGTTTTAGAAAGGGAGAAGAATGAAACTAATGAAGCTTAAGCACTGTTTATACCTAGATGGAAAGCCATGATGTCCAGTTCTATCACTTGAGATAAGATGTGAATAATATGCATTCAAATGTCCTCCTCCCCTCAGACTGATACTTGCTTTGGAAGAAAGCACTACCAATATCAACACACAAGCAATTGTCGTACATCTTGCCTAAAAAATTGAATCTGAATATGCTTTTGATTTTGCCCCTACTATAGAACTAAGTTCACTCCTGGTGAGAGGACTATATCCATATTTTTCAGTTGTATAAAGAATAGCATATAATGAGCCAGCGACAAACAGACAGCTCTCCATGCACAGTGATGCATGAGCAGAGAAGCATAGGATGTGCTTGGAATCACACTGCAGCCTCATCACATAATGGACAAACTTAAGGAGATTCTTATTGCCAAGTTTAGAAGCACACAAGATCTTTTAAACATGAAGCAAGAGTTTCTCACCTAGAGAATGGAAAATACTGAGTCAGTTGTGGCTAAGAAAACTAGTATTACTCACAGTCTGACAGCTTTGGAATAATCTATGGACAAGTCACCATGAAAACCTACTTGCTTATTTCACTTGTTCTCAGAATCACAACTATTGATGCACATGACCTTGGTAGTGAAACTCACCAAATAATGAAGTCCGTTAAGTGGGCTTCATTTGACTTCAAAGCCGCATACAAGACGGTGTTGAGACATCAGAACCATCAGAAAAAGTCTCACTAATTAGAAAATGTTGTTTCTGCTGCTCAGATGTCTGAGGATAAGCCTAAGGAGAAGGCTTACTGCTCATAAAAACAAAAGTACCTTTTTTCTGCTAAACTTACATAAAAATTGTCAGCAAGAAGTACAATTATTGAGTAATTGTCCTAGTTTGAATGAAGATAAGAAGTAAGAGCCAAAAGAGGGTGTCATGTTATCAGTCAATTGGGTCACATACCACATTAATAAATTTCTTGAAGATGAACTTGTTCACATGTTGAGCCACATTATACGGCATTTTAAAGCACCAAGCTAAGTGGTTGTGCCCGCCTACCTGAGACCTAACCAAACGATCCTTGAGCTCTCAGAACAGTCTTAACTAGCACTAGCTTCTAATCAACTCAGAACATAGACTACATATCAGATGGTGAGAACTTCATGGAAGCTACAACCAAGAAGATTGCAATTATAGACTGTGAATCACCCAAAGCTAGTAAGTGGTCCTTTTATCATGAAAAATTATAATTTTTAATCAAGCAGTTGGTGCGATCCTAATCACGGGATTGACTATCCTAAAGAGCGTTTGAAAGTGGAAGTCATTATATACAAAGTTAAGGCGTTAGCAGTACTGGATACCAGCGCTCCATTCAACATCATGTCTTCCAAGGTCATTAAGAGATTAGTTATTCACCACACACTGATTATCAGTCCAAGTTTAGAACTGAAGGTCTGAGTCAACTAAAAAAGTAAGAAACTTTTTCCTCGTTACTCTTACAATATTGAAACATTCTCTTGTCTGCTCTCTCCGTATTAGTTGAGAATGACCACTATGACCTCATTATAATGTAGTCACAAGCTGGGTTTATAAGAATTCATTGACTTTTCTAAGTTCAGCCAGCCTATACAGTTTTAAGATGCCACTTTTGTTTCAAGATAAGGAGAAAGGGAGAGGAAGAAGTGAGTATACTTATTCAAAACTAAAAATTTTCATGTTCTCTCAGCTACACACTGAAGAAAAAAGGAATATAACATCTACTACCAGCAGTAAATAAGATACTGGTCTGCCCTTGTACGCTGTTAGGCCGCCAGGGTAAAATTACTGGAGCCAAAATTATCTGATGGCAGGTATTTAAAGTTTAAGGAGTTGGATGAAACTTTTAGACACCTTAGACAAGCTAAAGACTGTCAATAAAATTATATAAAATATTGCAGTGTAAAAATAAGTTTCTTAATTTATAGTAGCAGTATTATTAGCTCTTAATTGAGACAAAGATAATTATAAAATAAAAAACAAGATATGGGATAGTAAATCTTGATATAGTATAAAATATAATAAATGCAACTAAAGTTTCTTTTCCTGATATATAAGCGTTGCATTAGTCTGTAAGTAGATTAGTAGGAGGTGCAGCAGACTGATATTCATTGTATTTACTGGGAACATAAGCGTTGCTCAAGTTTATTTATATCCACACAAAAATTGAAAGCTGATATAAATTGTATATGCTAAATTATATACATTGGTGACCTTGAGAGGTTAATCTTAAATGCGATTTTTCCATTCAATACTGATTAATTCCCAGTTGAGAATAGAGGTCACTCCAATGCATCAGTAGGCGGAATGCTGAGAAGGCGACTTATATCAATTTCTTTAGTTTTGAATTTGTCTTTACTAATTTTCCAATGCTTTGTAACTTTAAAGTTAATAGACAATTTGATCTTTAAGCCCAATAAAGTTTCAATTATTACAACAACAAGCATATATACCAGCCAAAATTGTCTAAATAAATGGTCGAAAAACCTAGAGTTTAGGCTCTACACATATTAGGGCAAAGCTTAACAATGCCCCATCCGTGCCTCAAGTAGGAATTAAAAAGTTCTTATGTTCATTTTGGGTTGGTTTGCAGAAGCTTGGCAACATTCTAATCTTATGAAAAGCATTCTTCTGAAATACTCGTTCTGATATAGATGTTGCAGTTTATGACTCTTAGAAAAGATAACTGGTCATAATGCTTAGGGGTTGGTTTGTCTTTACTTCAGGAAAGCGATCAGGTGTCATTATCTATTATGAGAAAAAACCTTTAGGCACAAGATTACTGGTGGAGCAGAAATGCTTTCCCTTGGGTTTTGTTAGTTCACTCTGCTTGAGAACAGAAAATTTCATTTCATTATTAGGCCATTAGGCAGAGTTAAAGGGCAAAGTTGAATTTCTGGGTCGTCAATACAATTAAATATTAAGCCTTGATAAGGCCAGTTTGGCTCAGGCTTAACTTAATACACATTTGACTTCTGTTTTAGCCTTGAATTCAGCTTAAAAATTCATATAGTGATCTGGAAAAATCTGAAATTTAGTCTTCTCAACTTAATCAGATGTCAACTTTAGTTTTATTTCAACTTCTTATCTGGTGTTAGTAAATGGGTTCATAATAACTATGAGTTTAATTGGCGGTGTTCATGATAAATATAGATTTTGCAAAAGCTAGTCTAGAATGGGGCATAACATCACATTGGGACGTAGTGCCAATTTGATTACATTGATGTGCAAAGAATTGAAGTCAGAGGATTTCATCTCTTGGCACTGTGTAAAAGCCTTTTCATAATCAATAGGTAAGTATACTTCTTGAATGTAAAGACAAGTTTGATGGACACAAGGCGTTTGGAAAGGGCTTTCATTGACCCCATCCATTAGTTGGTATGATTAATGTCATGAAAAAGCTTTTGTGTCCGAAATGGGAGTCTTAATTATGGTTGTAAATATAAAAAATATTATTTAAATTTGTTAAAGCCTTTTTCTCGTTACTAAAACCATTGTAACTCAATTCAGAAAGACTGAAAAAAATGACAATCAAAAATAGGTGAGATGATTTGAAACCCTAAGAATGGTAAGGATTGGGCAAATGTGGTAAAGGGAACAGGCTGGTAACTGCACCACCCAAGGGTAATAAACGCACAGGTGGCAAAGGTGGGCAGGCGCACAGCATAAAATCCCAAGTCTTTCCCATGTAGGTATTTTTGTAATTAAAAAAATAAAACATCTACCAAACTATTCCTCAATATCATCCAATGTATTTGGTTGACTATGAGCTTTAGCTTTTATTTGGGGACAGATTTGCCAATCCTTTGCGAAAATCTTTGGGAGTATCAAATTGTTTCCACATGCCATGTACGTTGAGTCCCATACTATCCACTGTGGATGGGTTGATCTTGGGGTTCAAAACGACCAAAGAGGCAAATGACGCCTCACAGGTGCACATTGTGGTTGACCTCCCTGTGGGTCAAACGGTGGTGATGACCTAGGACACGCGTTGAACAGAGTCCAAAGATATTTACTATCTCCTTTATTTAACCTTGATGACTGGCTCACAAGGTCAATGAACAGCACCTCTATATGAATTCAGAATCTTATAAAGTTACAAAACAATTAAATTAAAAATTTTGGATGTTGGATCTCTGTGCTCTATGACCAAACCCATATCCAAGTCCTTTTACAAAGTAATTCGCATTGGCAGCTACTGTTGGGAAGGTTCTCCGGCAAAGGTGATCCTCTGAGCCCCATCCTTTTCAAAATTACACTTAATTTCTTGTTGGCCTCCTTGCAGAAGAAGCTGATTGGGATCATAATACTAGGCAAAGCCCCTACCCACACTATGGCATTCGTAGATGACACTTCCATTGCGTTTGGATTCCATTAGGACACTTCCCTTAATGTTATGATCTTTTTGAGGTACACCAAGGAGTTCAACGCCAAGGTCAACACTCTAAAATAGGGTAGTACAATTTGGCTCACCCACATTCACCATCATATAATCTGGAGCCTACATGTGGCACCTTCTGTCACATGGGGGTTTGGACCAACTTATAATGAGTTGAGCATTGTGCCAATGAGGACTTGATCCTGGAAGCGGTAAGCTCCATAATTTCTAGTAAAAACATACTAAATACAACCCCTAGGGACGGACCCTGATGGCAACGTGATCCTTTTTCTAATGTTTGGTTCCTTGCTCATGTTGTCCATTCTCAAAAACATTCTATATGCGCTTCAATGTTACTCTCCTTTTTTGAATATAAGGCTTTAACCACCCACCCACCTCACCGTCAACACTACTAAACTTCGCAATAATGGGGCCTAAGGTTTCAAAAGACCCACTATCATGCCACCTCTATAGACCTTAAGCTCCTATGACTAGTTGTCTACTGGGACGCAACCTCATGCCAGATCGAGTACCTGCCCTCCATTAATCTGCATCAGCATCTCTGAGCTTTCCTAGAGAATCTCTAACTTCTTTAGGATAGTGGCTTACGAACCACTCATGCCATCGCCTGAAACCCTCCTCCTCCAAACATTTGAATTAAGATTTCTTTGCTCTGAGATGAGCGAGTTCATTAGTATACTACTCCTTCCCATAAAGAAGCGATAGCCCAGGCCTCAGCCCCTGTCTCCATGTGATAGTACACAATGAACAGATAGTCACATCATGCCCTAACCCTAGAACAAAACTTCTTTCCGCTTGCGCCTTTAACGCCTCACTCCCTCAATGAACATAAACCGCTGGAGGCTCTTGAAGGTTGAGCATCACTTAATGCTTTCTGTGAAGGTTTCTAATACACTATGGTGTGTACTCCATTGTTCTTACAGGACAGGGTATTGAACTGGCCCTATCATTCAACACCGCAGCTTCTCTGTTATTTGGATCCATCGACTCCCATCTCTACGGATTTTCACCTACCCCAGGTGTCACCTCATTCTGGCCCAAGTCTCACGCGCTCCTCCATGCCCTTTCAGGCCTGTCAACCCCATTCTAGTATTTCTTTTAAAATGGACCTTACCTAGAAGCCACTGACCCTTACAATTCTCTGCTTATTCCTCGACACTATGAACAATCCACAATTTCTTTAGGAAGCCTTTGAATCAGAATTATGGACCCTGAAGCACATGAATGTCCAATTTCAGGTACATTTCAAGATGGCTCTGAAAAGTCTCAACTATGTCAACAACCTCCCCCGCTCAGTTTAATTTCAGCAAGCTCAGGCACACCAACCCTCATCCTTCTATCAACATCTCCTCCCCTCGCCTCGCCTTGGGCCTTTAGAAACCCATGCTGAATTAAATAAACCACAAAGAATCTCCCCTATATCTATATCACTTAGTATTATAAGAAAGTAATTAAAAAATACCCTTATGCTTTCTCTTAGTTTTGGGTAAGGCCATTTCAGTAATTTTAATGAGCTCAGATGTGGTGGAGGATCTCACTAGAATTCCGTTTTTTTCTACATTCACTAATTTTTGTGTTATTTTCTAGAGTATTTTGGAAAACATTGATTGGCGCACCGCCCATATGCAACCAATGCTTGGCTTTAGACAGAAAGTCCATGCTTACTTAGTAAAAGAGGACGTTAGAGAACCTGCTTTCTAAAATAAAAAATGGGCATTAAGTAACCCCAAGTATGAAAAATTTTAGTATAATACTGTGTCCCTTGGCTAAGGAGATACCAGCTCTATGTGATAGCTGGACTGATTCTCCAAAAGAACTTAAAATGGCCAAACAGGTAGGTTAGGCTATCGCAGCTAAAGAAAAGGCTTTGGCAGAAACTTTATCTCTCTTTACAATATTCAGGCATACCTGGCAAACACAATGCGATGAACATTTAAAAGGCCACTAGCAATTAATCAGGCTGTACTAATAATCAACCCACAGAGAATATAAATTTGAACGCCAAATACATCCAGAGCTTAGCATACCCTAATATGCAAACTACACTCCAGATGTTCAAGTTCACACCAATCAGACCCAGCTTAATAATCAATCTGCTAGTAGTGCACCGCTAGTGCACCAAAATGAAGATTGCGAGCTACTAGAACACAGAAAGGAACTAAGTCTACAGCCTTGAAGGGTGCCAATTATAGTCTTGCTCCTGCCCACAAGTATGATACTTGCAGTAAGGATGTCGTGGTGCCCAATGAGAGAAGGAGTAGGGCCAAGGGCCCTCCTAATCACTCTTGAAGCATGTTGGGCATCTCAGTAGCAATAGATACGTTGAACTTCGCGGCACTCAAGGCTTTAACATCCCAGGATAAGAAACTTAGTTTCCTGAAAACCCCCTATGACATCCTTGTAATACAGGAAACTCACTTTCCACAAGGGGCGAGAAGGCAAGGGAAAGCATGATCCTCCCTACACTTTCCTTTTGGTTGCAGTAATGTGGGGTGCTAGTACATGCAAATTACAATCTATAAAAATATAAAAGTTATTTCTTGAGAATCTGAGTACCGGCTGTTACTTTTCCTGTTACAAATGCACACAGTCGCCACTATTTATTCCTTGATCAGTGAACATGTTTATTGATGATTTTTTCTAATATTACTCTAATACCACTTCTATCTAAATCCTTCATTGTTGTTGACTTAAATTTTTAAGTAACCCTGCTGCCAATCGATGGCATTAAAGGGCTGAAGCCCACAGGACACTCTATACTTCGTGTCCTAAAGGTAACCCTGGGCCTCTATGATACTATACCCAAGAACTCTCGCCTCCTCCCAAACATAAGTCGCCCTCAGGTATGCAACGACCAGCTATTGTCTATGCTGTGCATAGCCTCATGCTTCTACCCTTATCTTTTAACCCCTAAATTTCTCAATTTTTAACTATCAAAAACAGATTCTTTGACCACCTTCTTGTTTTGCTATCATGTACTCCATTGTAAACACCCACACATTCGCACAAATGGAGTAAGTTTTTCCCAGACATTATGCATATCCTGAACTAATACCTGGATCGAAAAGATGACTTCAGCACAGGATTTTATACCTTCTTTCTTTGTATAACCTCTAACCACTTGGTATAATTTTAAACACACACAATAAACTACGCAAGCCACATATATATTGTGGCGATCCTGCAGTACCTCAACAGTCATTAAGCGCACCTTAGTTGATGTGGATCACCTTGAGGGCAACGTTCTTGTTTCAGGTTACAGACCTGCATGGAGGCGCAAGTGACTGAATTATCCGCACATCTGAACGCAAAAACAAGATAACACCAACACCGTGTTATAATTCAGTATAAAGCAAAATTATCTGATGGATGGAGAAACATGCTCTTTAATTCTTCCACCAATATTACTCATCTTAAACTACCATGGGCTTTACACAGGTATCAAGGCCAGACACTGCCATTGCAGAGATGCCAGCAGAGGTATCAGTCATGATACACAGTTTCTACTCTGAGCTGCACAAAACTGACCATTTCAAGCCTGAGGAAATTGCAAATTTAATGGTGCACATATTCTCACCATGGCAGTTTATCTCAATATATTAAATCTAATATTATGGGACAAACTCTAGGATGCTGTTCCCGTTTAATTTTACAGGAATTTCCTAGGCCCTCATGGTATCTCTTATGAGCTTACCATTCATATTTTCAAGCATATTAAACTTCTCTTAGCTTTTAAGAATAAGTTTTTATGGAGATACGCCTCTTCCGGAAGCCAAGAACCTTATACTTTAAATTTGCTAAAAAATAAGATAGGTTGGACTTATCTAACTGGCGCTCTACTCGCTAACAAACGGTGCTAAAAAAAGTTATAAATTATGTCTAATAGCCTAAATGAGATTGCCTCTGAAGTGATCTCCCTTGCACAATATGGTTTCATCCCAAGAAGAGTTATATGGGTTTGAATCCACACAATTACTAATGTCTCCTTTTAGCAACTACTGATGCGCTTGTTTTCCTTGATAAAAAAGCCTATGATTTAATTGGCTGGGCATATCTTAAGGCTTAGTACATAGTTCCAAACTACCTGCCAGTTCATTTACCAGGTGGTGCTGCTTACTGGTCAGCCACAATGGCAGTCCTTGAATCAGTTTTCCTAACAGATTTAGTTTGCCCCCAAAAGGGTCTCTTTCAATGTGACACTTTAAGCCCTTTGTAGATTTTACAGCCTTGACACTCATATTCAATACAATTGCCCTTTTTTCTGGTGTTAGAGTACATGGCAGGCACTAGTCATGATGCTAGCATCCGCTTATGATTGTGTGATTGGTATCTCTAATACCATGATTCTCGCATCCTTGGAACATCCAATTAAGAGTACTCAACGGTAAGTATTGCAGAACTCAACGCAAACATTATAGATTTCATCCTACTTGGCAAATATTAAAACCACTGCTCAATTTCCTCTTTTTTTCCATCAAAGTACACCAGATAACCAGTTCCTTGTTTGCTTCACTAGGCGGTCTTTCTGCAATGAATTCTTGACTTCCGTTTGTTTCCAGGCTCGCCATGGGATCTGTCTGCCAGCTAGGAGTATGACTTGAGTAAGGCAGCTGTCAAAAATCGCTTTTCCAATGATAGGGGCTCCACTGGTTGGCAGGCCAACCAGTATAAAGACTGGTCACCCTTGACATTTTACCTTAGGCTTAGGGCCAGCAGCACCAGATGACCCCTTGGCGTATCACTCTTGCCATTTGGGGATCCCCTAGCCTAAACGTCAACCAACAAGCATAAACATAAACTCAAATTAGAAAGGGAGAATAGGCAAAGGGAGATATTTATTGAAAGGGAAGCGCCAGAGATTTATACTATTTACAAAAGAGCTACTGCCCCCACCGCCAACATATCAACTCATTGCTGGTTCTTCCAGCCAACCACTCTTTCAGCCTTTTGCTGCGCAACTTACTACCTTGGCGTTGACCCTCTTGCCCCATCCATCCCAATGTCCAAATTCATTAAGTTTGTCTCGTCCTTGGCCTTGAGTTGCTGGTGAGCCATATAATTAATTATTTAAATAAACATCAAATTTGGATTTGACCTAGTAATTATGCATCAGAAACCTATCGGTAGCTTGGGTAACTTGGGACATCTCAGCCTCACCTGGCACACGCTTCAATTTGTCATAATTAATTGTTCAGATTGTTTTTCTTGAACGATAATTGATTATTATAAATGAGGCGTCAGAAACAACCTCAACCACCTCAAACTTGAAATAGTTGGATTCCGTTGGCATTAATTAATTAATATTTATGGATCATCCTCAGCTACTAGTCACTGGTGATCCTTTTTTAACTTAGGCTAGCGATTAGCTCCTCTCAATCCTAACTTCTAAACATGGAAGAATGCATAGATGCAGCTCAACCCAATTTGGTGAGCAACTCAACACACAATCAGTGAACCATATGAAATTCATTCAATAAGCCATTCCACCTAGATTGGTCTATTTCATCTCAAATCTGCTTAAATCATTGGAGGAATCCATCTGGTTATTTTTCTGATATTTCCACCCACTTAACCAGTTGGTATTCCTCCTACTTTCCAGACTTGGCATGTGGGGCGGGCATCCAGGCTTGCCCCTCCCCACCACCAACAATCGCTGGAACCTAACCACAGCAGCACATCCCCACCGCCTCATCACCAACCTGAGGTTGCTCCGGCATCAACCAGCAGAACCCCCTCTAGTGAGCACCATTGTTGGAAAATTGCTTTTTTGAACATTGGGCTCTGCTAGTGTGACAGGACAACCAGTACGGAGACTAGCTGACCCTTGCTGTTTCTACTCCATAGGCATACCAACCCCCTACAAGTCCATGTCCAACCCATCAACAAAGCAGAACAACGACTTTGCCTTAGCCCCATGGTCCCTCTTGGGCGTGCCCCAGAAAGTCCATCCCCCATCCTGGGCGGCTATTGAACTCCTGTGCTGCACCACCCTCATGACCAATCACCAACCCATCTTGGGTGTGCCCAGCGAGTCTATCCCCCATCCTGTGTGGCTATGGTAGACCCACACTGCAACATCATCAAGGCTAATGGCCAGCAGCACATCATCGTTGGTGGCCAGTTGGCCAGGTTCCCATTAGTATCTCATAGGTCTGAGGTATGGGATCTGGCAGCGTCGGCTACTCCAGGAATGTCACCCTGCACATACTTCAGGAAACTCCAGTTCCACTCCTATCCGCTTTAGTGACTTTTGCTACTTCAAATAGATAAACGATGGGCGAAAGTGAGATCTTTATCTGGAGGGAAGAAAGACTATTTATACTCTAAGCTACTATGCCTATAAAAACCCTTGGCCATTCAAGATTGAACCTCAACCAATTGCAGTCATTTGTGGAATCCATTCCTACCCATTCCACTTATCCCAATCAACAATATTATGTCACCTCATCCTCAGCATGTGCCGCCAATCAGCTGTATATAGATTACTATTTTTATAAATACTTTGAGCATCCTGGGCATAAGTTGCTGGTACTTTGAATTAATAAGCGAATTCATAATTAGATGACTGACAATAAATACTTTGGCTTTCTGCTAAATAATCCCAAAATGGTTTTTTATGTCAGTTGGCATCGAGATAAGATTCGTTAGATTTGGATTTGAGGCAGCAAAATCATTGTCATATGGTTGATACAAATAAGTTGACTTTCGGATGGAAATATTTACAATCACTTACAATTTTGCAGTCAGCGCCAAACTAGGAATCCGCCAAACCTAAAACAAGTAATTTTATAACTAATTATTGAACTAGGTGATTAGCCATCAATCACGCCTGACTAACTAACACCCTAATTCTGAATTATTGGGAGGAATACGTCTAGTTAATTTTTGACATAGGCTATTCCAACACCAGATGGAGAACCACTTCCTTGACAAAGTAACTAAGCGCATTGCTTTCCTTGGAGGACAGCACAGAAGCCTGACAGGCTGGGTTATTGGCTATTAATTTCCTGCTTATGCCCATCATTTGGTCATCCATCCATGCTATAGCTTTCTCATCATCCTTTTTTGTAACGGTATATTCTCTCCTTCAATGGTGGCTTTGTCAGGCCACCAAGCCCCTGTAAGACTTTAAACTCTTTTTTAGCCCAAGGCATAGTAGCAATATTGGGCTCACTAACTATGTTGAACAAACTCTATATACTAGGCTCTTAGATTTCCCATGTAACTAACTCTGTACTTCCAACCCAGCACTATGATTGCGCTATAAAGGTTCATCTTTGTACGTGTTATTCTCCTTAGAAACCCAATCACCTTAATTTGCTGCTCAACTACCTGGCATCTCACCCCTCCACTGAAAATCACATGGTGCTCCATCACACTTCCTTTGAATGCTTTTGGCCATGAGGAGAGCATAGTGGAGGATACTGATATGTGTCAAGCCACTCAGAGAGGTCGCCCAACTATGCTTTTCGGCAAGAAGTTCCTGAAAAAATTTGTTTTTAACAACATGATGCCTACCCATACAAGTACCATTACCATATAGACTATCTGATATTCATGTCATTCCCTACAAGTTAATTACCCAGAAGACGACATGAAAGTACGCCTCATAAATCTTTAATTAATCTCAGGTCTCACACTTATGTGTGGAGTTTCTAGAAGTTTGTATATCACACAGCTCTGGGCTTAAAGCCTCTCAGTCTTTATGCGCATTTTACAGACAACATTGTACTCCAGTACACCATCTTAAAAATGCCCACCCTCTAAGGATATCTGGCGTGAAGTTATGCTTTCTTCCATCAGAATATCATGCAGGAGTTCAAACTGTCTAGTAACAATTTTTCTTTCAACATAAATTCGCCAATTCCTCCTTCTTCTATGTGCTAATTGTGGTGATAGCGTTATGGATAATACACACCATTGCTATGGATGCCTTCTTTGACACAGCTCCTACCCTTTGTGAAGCAGTCTTTTGATTCCACTTTCAATTGATAGACAATTTTAGCCTTGTTGTTTGGCCACGTGACGCCACGTCACCAAAGGTTAACTTCCTTTTGGTCCCTCATAAGGTTCCAGGTCAGAGACTCTTTCCTCCATTTGTGTTCTGTCTTGGCAAAACGTCCTCCATTAGCATTCCCCTCTCTTTTATAATCCTTGGTGGTACCAGCTGGCAACAAAAGACGGCTCGCCTCCTCTAAAGTGTCTTTACTTATGATTTTTTGGTTTTTTCTCTCGTTTTTATATTAAGAGTATCCGTCCCCTGACTAGCCTTCTTTGAATAAAAATAAGGTCATTCCTTAAATTAGTTGGACGTTTTAGGAATTTAGTACCTAACTTATTGTCAGATGTGGGCTGATTATTGTTTAGGGTTTTCCTATCAAACACCATATCAGCCTGAGTAATTGACCTTATTAATTTCTTAGTAAATTTGTTTCAAATTATCTGGAGGGATAAAGTATATTTAATATAAGGTTGTAGTCACATGGCAGCTCTCTATAGCTTTATAAAACAATGGAGATGGTGTGAGGGTTTTGACACCATATCGTCAGTAATAAAATAATAAATTTAATTATACTAAGCAAATAATAAAATGTATGAAAATAAATTAGGTAAGAGGATGAAGTTTCATCAGATCTTCTTTGGGTTAGTTGATTTGAAACTGTCATACTTTGGTAGGCTGAGACAACGGTAAGTATTTTGAGTATTGAGGCGTCTAGTTTGGACGTTCAGTTTTTTCCAGAGCAGTGAGTATTTGGCGCAGAAAATGAATTAAGGCGCAAAGAGATATAGATTGGCTGTCTCAATTTTTTCATTAGAACAGCGATGAGCCTCATTTCAGGAAGTGAGAGGAAAATAGAGGTATTCCTTTTGCTTTTATTATCAGATCAGGATGAGCTGCAGTAAGGGGAGCCTTAGAAGACTGTTTTTGCTTTGGTTGGTTGGTGTGTCATTATCAGAAGCTTTAAGTGATGCACTTTGAGTGATTGTACACTTGATGTTGACGTCTTTAGCTTGGAGGATACGCTGTGGATTTGATAGTTTTCCAGGTATAGTTTAATGCAGAGAGGGTTTTACCCAATGAGTTTTTTTAAAAAGCAACATAATCTAGAAGCCAATAGTCACTCATATGAGTGATGTTCTCATGATTCCTTTTGAGCAGAGTCCCATTTTTTCTTTGTAGCACAGTGCTTTCTTCTATTAATAAAGTATGGTCTTTCTAAATCCATTCACTATGATGCTGACTGTTTTGCTTAATAAACCTCTTTTAAATTCTCTAAGAAATTACGAATTCAAGAAAGATCTTTTGTTAACTTGGCATTTTGAAATGTACAAAGTTTCATGGGTTTTTCTCAAAGGATTTTTTAATATATTCTTCAAAAATATGTATATTGTCCATACAAAAGCAGATATGCTTATAGATCATCGTTGATTAACTTGGGAGGTTCTCTTTAGAAATATCTTGTGTGATTTAATTTTCATCCAAGGTTGAGGGTATGTCCTCATGGTGAGACTAAGAAGCTACCTGGCAGAGAGCACCATATTGTTGCACCAGGGTGGGATCACTGGAGGCGCGACTATTTGAAGGAAGGGCTTCCAACTTTAAGTTTTAGATGAGACTTTAGACATTTATAATAAAATAATGTCTACTAATACTTAAGTTAGAAATTATCACATTGTAAAAAGAAGTTTATCTTAAGAATATAATGGAACTATTATGATGCTAGTATAAAACAAAAATATTATAAAAGTATAAGGATATAAAAGGATAATTGAAATATTAGGTAAAATCCTGATATAGCTTAAGTTTATGGGAATACATATGAAGGATTATTTTTCTGATATAACTCGCGTTACAAAGTTTGTTTGATGATTAGGAAAAGATTTATCAAGCTGCTCTTCATTGTAAATCATAAAAACAGTAGCGCATTTCCAAAGTATAATAATCACTCAAGTTTGGGAAGCTGATATAAATTGCAGAATGCTAAATAGCTTATGTTTGGTGACTCTGAGCGGAAAATCGTGTTTGGGATTTCGCCATCTATTATTTAAAATTCTGAGATTGAGAGTAGAGGTCACTTTAGTGCATCAGTAGGTGAAGCGCTAAGAAAGCAATTAATAATTTTTTGTTCAGATGTGGCTTTGCGCTATTAATTTTTTATGCTATTTAACACAATGATAAATTTCAGACCTTAAGCCTATTAGAGCATAATTTATACAATAACTATAACAAATATAGAGAGATTGTCTATATAATTAAATGAATCAAAAGCCCATGGTTAAGGCTTCACACCTACTAATGAAATGTCCACCATATGCCATTGAGGAGATTGATTTACTAACTTGAGAACAGAAGCTATGCTAATTAACTTTAGTAATTATCTTTTATATAGTTGATGTTTGAGATCCAATGCCCTAAAGAAGATATAGACCAGGTTCTATCCAAATGCCTGGATTTCTAATACAACATACCAATGAGAAGTCAAAGTCCAACTAAAACACTGTCAAGCACCCTGTTAAGATCAAGAAGTGTCAAAACATAACCAAAAAAAGATTTACTACTAAGCAAAAATGAATAGTTCATCTTTTGCCGACTTTGAAGATATTTGGCTGTATGAGACAACTTAGCAAAAAATGTGAACTTGACAAACTCTTAGATCAATATTCATATATCTTCAGCAGCAAATCTAACGTTTATGGGCATATAGGAGTATTTATAAGATAGATACTAAATTGCATGCTATTCATGTTAAAGACTTACTGCCATCTAAAGAGTGAAGAAAAAAGTCATTCAATGAGCTGCAACAACTTAAGGATGCAGGCCTTGTAAGCCCCTCCAAGAGTCCTTTGGCGCTGCCCCTTGTACTAGTATGTAAGAAGGATAGGACAAACGGGTAGTCATGGATTAAAGAATACTCAACGACCTGAATAAGAAATATTTGTACCTATTAGTGCAAAACACAATGCATTAAAATAACTTAAGCTGATTGCTCTATTTCTTTGGTATGAACCTGCAAGCAGATACTGGGAGATGGAGTTGTCTCTAGAAGACCAGAAGAATTGTGCTCTAATAAATAGTCAGTGATTATATGAACCAACATTTATGCCACAGGGCTTGTGAAACACCCTGTCTACGTTCCAGTGAGTACTAGATCAGATTTTTGGAGATATGAAGATGTCAAACATACTCACTTACTAGGACAATATCATGGTGTTCATCAAGAAATTAAATTATCATCTGCCACCCCTGAAGGAAGATTTGAGTCGCCTAAGAGAGGACAATTTTAAACTGAAGAGAATCAGGTGCTTATCTCTGAAGAGGAAGCAAAAATTCAACAGCCATGAGCAAACCAATATATAAATGCTCCAGAAAAGAAAAGTCAAAGCTATACTAGAATGTGTTCATTAAGGTGCATGAGAAATTTTCAGGAGTTCCTAGGAATATTAGGATACTAATGCCCAGTCATGCTAGACTTTACGGGTATCACTGAGTCTCACATGCACCTGTTTAACAGAAAATCCTATTTAATTGGGAGCATGAGCAAAAAGATCTCTTCAATAAACTTAAGAATAAGTTAATGGAAGAATTAATTCTAATATACCCAGACTTATTTGAAGACCTTCTAAATTACAACAGCACAGCGACTTTATATGGGCGTTATCTTGATTTAGTGGAAGAGACCTGAGGAGATCACCTTTTACAGTTTTATTTTTAGACATCTATCATAACAGAGCGCAAGTGACTAGTGGTGATCAGAGCAGCATTCCATTTACTCAACCTTACATTTATGGTTTACACTTCAAGATAATTGTGGTTCATGCCTCACTGAAATGATTGACAAAAATGAAAGGCCCAGATGGAATACTTGAAAGATGAGCCTTTTATCTTGAATGATGCAATTTTGAGATACTAAACCAGGATGGAGAAAAAAAATTTGAACGCAGGTAGCTTTTTGCATTAAACATTTTCCAATCTACAAACCCACAAAAGTGATAGAAATAACAAACTAAATGGGATACCCAAAGGAATTTGAAGAAGAAGATGCTGTGAAGGAATTTTAAGAACTTTTTAAATGATAAGGCTAAAGAAAGACAGCTAGAGGTTCTATTGCAATATAAATTGTTACCCTACATGAATTAAGCAAACAAATAGCAATTGTATGGAAAGACAATGTCAAGTAAACTAAGGAAGGCTTTAGAAGACCTGCCAGCATCTAAGAAAGAGATTCTAGTGGTAGAATAAACTGGACAACGTTAGTCAGGCTATGGAGTTCTGTGTTGAATGCGCCCAGTATAAGCACTTTAAAAGATGTTCAAGGCTCAGCCTGTCTCTCCAGATGCACCCTTTCACAACGCTTATTATCAACATTGTAGGACCATTTCCAAAGTCATTCAATGGAATTCATATCATCATTGTTGCAATACAATAGTTCATCATTGGTTGAAGCAATTTTAGTCGAGGTGCTAACCTCCAGGTTTAATGTTAGAATTTTACAAACTAGGTTATTACTCACCATAATGCTATAAGATACTGCTATCTGATAATGGACATAACTTTGTCTCATATGTTGTGAGCCATCTGAAGGACTTAGTAGGAGTCAAGTAGCAGTTTATCACGCCATACACACCCTCTTTCATCGAAAGCGCGGAAAGAGTTAATGAAACCCTTGCATCTATATTAAAGAATCTTGAAATCAATTGTGCTTAGAAAAGGATCATCTTGTTGCCATCAGCCTTGTTTGCTTACCAGTTGAGCTACCACAGGACTAATGGCATGTTACCATTCAAAGCAGTATGCAGATTATGAACTTCCTCTTTAAGCCTATTGGATCCAGCGATGGACGCAGATGGTAAAAATCTACTTCTTGGCAGATACCAAGATGTGCTAGCGGAGTATTTTTAAAGATATAGCTTAACGTCAGCAGCAGTACTATGAAGCCTTATAGGATAGTATCAAAGCAAGTAACCAAAGACCTAAGTTTTCATTACTGATTTGATAAAACACATAGTTACCACATGTGCTGAGGATAACCTGAGATGTTACAAGTCGTCTGTATGAGACCTGCAACCATTGTCAGGGGAAGACTAGTCAAGTACTTTATTAAGGACAATATAGAATTACATCACATAAATATGATTTCATGCGCAGCACATTAGGTCTTTCCCTAGGCCTTTTCTTGGGGTGGTAATATTAAAAAATGCCATAGATAAAGAGGTAATTTCTCTTCCTGTAGAAAGATCTATCCAGAAACCACTAATTGAGCTGATACTAATATTAATACTATTTTAGCTGGACATAATGAAAATTGAGTCTCTATGAGTACAGACAGCAATTAAAACATCCGTATAAATTCTAAAACTCCATTCTATAGACTCCAGTTGGTCTAAAAGGCCTGATGGAAGAGATCTTGATACCCCGTTACTGCCTCAATATATTACTGCTCCTTAAAATGGCTTCATAGGATGCATCCTTATAGTAACTGCTTGATAATATTTGCCCAAGGTTGCAAACTACACTATCAAGGAACCTCCTTTTATACCTTTGGGCTCTCCAGCCAATAATAACTGAATTACTGAAACCTTGTCTAAGAGTTTCCCCATTTGTATGAATCTAGGGAATGTGCATATTTATAAAATTAGGAAGTAAACCAGTCAAAAGCTTAATAAATAAGAAAACAAAAGTAGAATTGCAGTTGCAAGAGCCACGGGAGACACAGGAAACACATTAGTTACAGTTTGGCTCATAACCACAGCCACACATTTACAGAAATACAAGAGATCCAAAGTATAGTCTGCGGAAGAAACTCATTAGTTTGTAGAGAATTAGAGAATTAAACTTTAATAATCCTCAAACTGATACAAAGACAGTATCGTTTTAAGAGAAGAAATTTGATTTAAATTAGACCAAGTGCTACTTTAAGCACTCCAAATATCTTATATACTATATATAACTTCCAATATCTTTATTATAAAATAACTTATTTTACAAAAATGCCTTTATTTTTGTCTTATTTGGTGCTAAAAAATGCCAAATATTAGAAGAAAATTGCCAAAACTTTCATACTTATCCTGATATAGCAGAAGAGTCTTAATGGAGCTTTATTGTGCTTAGTAACAGCCATTGTCAAGCTTATTCCAAGGATTTAATATGGTTTGACATGCATGGAATTACGAGCAAGTTCCCCACGCACCCAAAAAACAAAAATTCCTACATTGCCTAGTGATGCACCCTTTAGAAAAATATTAAATTACAGTAACTTAATCACCCCTTCTGTCAGCATCACCTGAGCGAGCAGGCAAAATTTACAATAAGGATCTACAAATTTCCAGGTTATTTTTAAGATATTCTCTAATGGGACAGACTTCATTTGGTGTTCCCCCTCCAAGTCATACTGGATGGGTAGTTAAGGACTCCTTCACCCTTTGCACCAAGAAAAAGGTCATTGGGCTTCAGTCTCTTAAACTTCTTTGTGGAGCTTACCTTATTAAGGAGCTTTAATGTAGTTATGGTTACTGTCAATAGTATCTTTTAGTTCTCTCAATATCGCTGCCTGTCAAATCCTGTTGGTTGACTTAAAATAACCTCTTTAAAAACTAACAAAGTTGGGCCAATTACTATGATGATATACCCTTAAAGCACTATCAATTCAGGCCCATTATTCCAACATTAACCTGGAACTAGGACCAATTACCCGTTCATGATACCACTTACTAAAAAGACTACTGACGTCCCAATTAGGGGTAAATCATTAAGCCAAATAATTCCAATTTTTGCTGATAATTATATTTCGTCATCCATATGACAAAATCCAATAGCACTTTTCGCATGAACAGCCCAAATCAGAGTACCTATTACTATTGAGAGGCTACCAACGTCCTGATTAAAGGGTGCATCAATAATCTTTATCAGTTCCAACTTTTCCCAGTCATCATATCTCATCAGCTGTATGATGAAACTTGATAGCTCTTGAAAATGGACAGCACAAATGGGAGTACGTAGTGCTATTGAGAGTCTAATGACTTCCTGACTAGGGGTAAATTTTTAAGCCTTACCAATTCTATCTTTCCCAATTAAATTTATTTAATTACTTAAATGACAAAACAATAGCACTTGCATATGAAAAGCCCCATTGGATACCTAGTGCTATCAGAGGCCTTCTGACGTTCTGATTAAGAGTACATCATCTAGTTAAAATCGATGTATATTTCCCATAAGTTGTATTTCTTCAGCTTTACAACAAAACTCAAATAAGGTTGATCTAAGGGGAATTCTGCAACATTGTGTTGTAATTTTTGTACCTGAAACCTTTTAAATTAAAAATATTGCCACCAATAGGCCTAATAAAAGGTTAAATTTGTAGCAGTTCAAGGGCCAAACTGTGATGAAAAATAAAAACTGAATAAATTGTGTCTGAATTGTGGCCAGGAGATGCCCTAGAAGTATAAATACCAGCGCCTGGCCTAATGAGTTTAACATCAGATCACATCATCAAATAAGATTTCAAATTAGATAATATTTGTAAAGATATTTTTTTGATTCACTTTATCTTGTTTTTTATTGTAATTGGTTTCTGATGAGAGTGTCAGTAAGCTATTAGGGCAGAAATCATCATTTTGTATTGTTGCCTGCCTCATTAAATGTTCTTAAACTCGTAGGGGAAAATTAACCCAAAATTTAATAAGAGTTGAATTTATTTATATAAGCTTAGTGAGCTTTTTTAAACGGTCAATATACTGTAAGACACTGGCTAAATATCAAGGATCATTGGAAAAATTTCTTCCCAAATATACTTGTCTGGTTTTATTTTATCAATAGAGTGAAATTCAGAATTTAACACTTCCAAACGACTATCACCATGACTGAGACTACAGCACTGTTCATCTATCTTGTGTTCTCATTGTTTGAGCTCTTGAGGGAGATCATGAGTGATTAGGGGTCCTCAGTTTACTACCCAGTTCAGAGCCCTCTTCTTGAACTCTTCAGCTATAAACCTTTCAAATCCACTTCATACCATCCTCAGCTGGATGGACAAACTGAGAGGAAATCAGGTTATTGCAATACCTGCGTTTTTACGCCTCCACTTCTCAGGATATTTGAGCAACATATTCCCCTGGTCAATTTTTTATAAAAAAGCCCCCACTCCTCCACTGGGGTCCCCCTTTTGAGGCCAACTTGGTTATAACCCCATCTTTAGATTGGACCTCGCCTGTCCTCGGTGTTCATAAAGCAGAGGAGCGCGTAGCCCATTTTTAGATACAAAGAACCTTATCCAGAAGAATCTAATAAAGCAAATGTTTATTGCAAGAAGTCTGATGATTAAAAACAGCACCAAGAGACATGACATCATAGTTGGTTTCCTTTTAGTGTTGGACTATTGGAACCTTAACTTGGAGCTACCATTTAAAAACTAGCTAGAAACGCTCTGTTCCCTACAAGGAAGTTAAGTACTTGGAAAATAGTGCTTTACTATAAAAATTCCCAACGCACTGTAAGCACTCAATGTGTTTCACACTTCCCAACTAGCCCTTTTTAAAGGGCAGATAACTACTTCACGAAAGCCTATTGTGGTTGGAAACTCACATGAAGCTGATGTAGAGGCAATTCTAGCTTCCAGAAGAACCCATCGCTCAGAACAATACTTTGTTGCATTGAAAGGGTTATCTTCCATGTATACATCTGAATGAATTTGAAGGATTGACTAATTTCAAGGAGCTGTGGAAGTATTGTAAAATTTCACCCTGAAGCTCACTGTCCCCCTTTGAAAATCGCAGCCTTTCTTGTCATCAAACACCTTGAGAGCCATAGTAATTACGCCCTAGCTCATGCCCCTAGAGGTGGGTTAGCCCCTGTCTTTAAATAATAGATGATATAAGTCCTGAGGCAAAGCCCTTCCAAGCTGAAATAAAATATTCATCCCAAAGACGTAAGAGGTATCTACAGGGTTTTAGAAGTTTTCCTATCTCAGATTAGTGACTTAGCTCATGTGGTAAATGAGCAATGGATAATACTCTGCCTTCCAATTATCCTGGTCTGCTGTTTTTCTTCTTCTATTGCTCTATTATAAACATAAAGATGTTTTTTGCAGGGAGGTAGTCTATACTAGGGGCCTCCAGCAGCACCTTGGACTCAACCCACACATGCATGGCTATTAAAAATATTCAAGGATCTGCCAAACATACCCTGAACCCCATATACACCCAAACAAGCCTAACAATTTAAATCAAGTTTCTATTAATGAAATGGTTTATGTATTGACCCTCTATATCTCCCAATCTGCTCGTGAAGTAATTCCAATATGTTGTCAGCCATGAGGAATCCATGAAAAACTGGCTGCACTGATTCATCAATTAAAACAAACTATGCAAAACTGGTCTACCATATTGGAAATTAGGCTTTTGCTGTACTTGCTGGGGCATTTTGCCCCTAATTTCCAACAATTAATGCAGGAGAATTTCGTTTCTCGCCTGTTAGGATAGATATTTTAGGGGGTGAGTGAACCACTTATCTTTAAAATAATGGTAGTGCAGTAATAACAGAAAGTTGGTTTTTATAAGTATTTTATTGGGGTGCAATATAAGGGGATAAGAAGAGAACCCTTTTAATAAGTTGATGCTAATATCTAAGCGTTGAGGCTTGAAGTTTGGATTGCTTAGTAATGTCTGAAATAGAAGATATTAGTTTTCGCCCTATTGAATCATTGAGACTCGCATTGCTACAATGTGAGGGCAGAGAGGGAAGTGACATCTGGGAAGATGAACCCATGAGGAAAGGAAGAAATAAATTTAGACCAATCAGAAGGCGAGAAAATATTTTCGCCTTTCTGGACCCCTTCTGACCCTTAAAAAGGGGCCAGTCTCCATGGGGTAGATTGTATTAAATTAGATGTGGCCTAGAGAGGAGCTACTGATGAACTTCCCAGATTTTACCAACGATTAAGTGTATTCCAACTGCCCAAACTCATGGTTTTTTCCTAGGTACTAATAGAATTGTTACCCAAATTTGAGGGATTCCACTGGAATCGGTCAGGTTCTTTTGGACAATCTTATTTTCATTTTCATCTGAAACACTCTTTTTGACAATATCAGAAAATTCAATTGTCTGACACAACAATCTGAATTCTTCAACCCTTAGATTCCAATATTAAATTTTTATGCTCTGATACAAAATTTTAAAGATTCCACTAAATAATATCAATCTTTTTGACTTAATCAATCAGGATATGTCTATTGATCCCAAGCTCAATATAGTGCTCTGACTACCCTTCAATTCTTGCTCCCTACTCCATTAAAGGTAACAGCCCATCTTGAGTATAATGCCAGTTTACTTTATGTTTTAAGCTTCTTTATATATATAAACATATGTTAATTTGTTTATTTTCTGATAGATCCACCATGTTGCTCTATTTCAAAACCCATTTAATTGGATCTGGCAAAGAATACCGTTATATGCATAACTGTATCAAGAATCATATAGTGGGCATTTTAAACCTTTTATCCAGAAAATCACTGCTTAGTGGCTGAGCTTGTAAAATTTATGCTGCAGACCGTTTCTGACAATATGTCACACATGTCATTCATGCATGCGAGCTTGTTTTACCCTTCCAATCCAACGCCAACTTAGGGTGATCCATTTTCTGTATACCTACCCTTATTTAGATCCGGACAAATCCAAATTTTAACATTTACATAACAGAGTACTTGTCATCATTCCTGCCTTTCCCATTCCTGGGATTTTCCCCAGAAGACCTATGGTTGCACCAATCTAAGCCATTTGTTTGCTTATGGGGTCCTCAGGTTTTTATCTAAAAATTTCTCTCTCTTAACTCCTAAAACGTCCCACTTCAGAGTCACTAAGACTGCTGAGCTTGACATTCCGGCCTATCCAATGGGTACTAATATGCATATTGGATAGAAATTTTTCAACAAGTCTAATTCATGACATAAAAACCGGTTATCACCTTGTCACTCTCCTCCCTCCTTTCTGAAATTGGTGAGGCGACTGTCTCCTTGATTACTATGAATTCCCACTTATTCTTGAATTTTAGTTTCTCTTTCCTGATTAATTATCAGCAGACCGTGGGAGGCCAAACTACACAGCCTACCAGCTACTAAGAGCCGCTTTATAGACTGACTCCTGCTGCCACTTCAGCTGCTCACTTGCTCTCAGACTTACTAGTGAATAATAGGTCTATTCTTTGTTTCCCATCACCTGCACTGGGTCAAACAAGTTTAATGTTTAGGATCTCCTGGTCACAGACATCTGGGAATTTCATGGACCTTATAATTGAACAACCATTGAAACTGGGAGCTGCCAAGTCCTCAGTGCTAGTTACATCCTTTACTTCTAATTAATAACACTATACAGCGGCTAGTGCTGTATTTATCTATGATTTCTCTTCCACAAGCACTTAATTTTCAATTGAGGACTATCATACCATTTAATTATTGGAGTGTGTTAATGGCGTCGCCACTAGGTAAACAGTAATATAGAATATAATTTTATCTCCTTTGTTAATAGCGGGATCAGTCTAGAGTCTCCTTTGATTAACACCTTTCCTCTTGAGGCCTCCTTAAGTTCAATTTTGGCTTTCATTTATTTCTCCACAGACCTTCCACCAGACTTCTCTTATTTTATCGCCCCAAACAAAGGATGTCTTCAATATGGGTTTGGCTAAAAGTCCCATCCTACTCATAGTATGACCTGAAATTTCAATTAATTGTGCACCCAGTCAAGATAAACTTCTGTTTATAACTGCACACTAAAGAGGAGGATAAAGCTTTAAGTATATGTCTAGATGTAATGTTGGAAAAGGGCTGGATTATAAAGATTTTATCTCCTATTGCCTAGCCTGTCAACATTTCTTCAAAAAATCGGATGGATCTCTGCGCCCCTGCGTTGACTATGTCAGCACTTCCAACATCCAAGGTGGATATCAACAGCTTCACTTTTTACTGGTAAGAGGCTCTTTCTGTTGCAAACTTAAAGCTCTTAAAGAACCCATAATTCCATCATTATCAAATGGAGGCAATTTATCACTACAAACCTCCTAAAAACTATCCACTGCCTCTGGAACATCCTTTGCTCAATCGATTGCAAAACTATGAGTGCTTTAAAAGATCAGGCTGGTAACTCCTTCAAACAAATAAGGTCAAGGAAGGGCTGAAGTGGTTACAGCCATGTGCATAAGGCGAGGGGTTTTTAATTTAAATGATGTTATTCCTTTTGAAGAACGCACCATGACTTTTCAATATTTGATTGATGATGTCCTTTTTTGACCTCAAAATTCTCATGCAGCATAACTTTTAAAATTAATACTTTTATTCTTCTACCCATAAGAAGTATGTGATGTATTTGGAGGCAGTAATGGCTGACCTTTACAGGGTTGGGCTCTTTTTGAATCCTTCCTTGTGTAAATTCTTCTATGAGGTGACCCTTTTTTGGAACGTGGTTATGAAGGATGGTTATGCAATTCACTTGTATAATCTGGAGGATATCCAGTTGTGGCTTAACCTCATTACCCAAAAACAGCCTAAAAGCTTTCTCAAATTGTGTTCTTCTTTAAACTTTCCCCCACTTTCACTTATTTGGCAGCATCTTTCAATCACTAACCAGAAAAAATAATCCCTTTAAGTGGACAGACAAATGGCAAAGGAATTTAGTCTATTAAAGTTCTCTTTTCAGCACCAGTTCTCAGGCATGAGACATATAATATGACCTTTAATGTGGCGTTTTTGCTTCTTGAGCTTCTATGAGAGTAGTGCTTCTCCATTATCCTGATGGGTTTGAGTTTATGATTGCTTATTTCTCCCACAACTTTTTGGCCTCTGAGAAAACTTGGCAATATATGATGAGTAACTGGCGACCATTTCCTGGGCATTGACTCTCTGAATATACTTCTTTCATTGGGCACAGCATTGCTATAGATTGGACCAACAACCAGTCTCTAATGTACCATAGTAAAACATAGAAGCTTATTTACAGCCAATCCTGCACCTATTATGACCTATGTATTTTTCAACTTAGAGTATGAGTCCATTAAAAGGTACTTGAATGCCTTTACAGACATATTAAGCCAAAATTCTTCCATAAATTTCTGCATAAATGACATTCCTTACCCCAAAATTGTTGTTTACTCCTTAAAAATCTAACGCTATTTTTATTTTTGATTCCCTTTCAAAAGCTCACAGACACGCCCCTCCTTAACCAATTCTTGCCCTCACATCTAGTCTTTCTCATAGGGGATTAGGTTTTATGAGGACTTTGGAGAATAATTCCCAGAAGCGCACCCAATATGCTTCAAAGGGATAAAGTAAACTTTTTCCAAGATAGAGTTTAGTTACCTCCCACCCTTTATGACCGTGTGAATCAAGATCACCGTTATCCTCCAAAGTGAGTCACATTAGATTTAAGAAATGTGGGAAATTAGTCAAATGAACCTATAACTGACCAGTATACTTTAAGGAGTTTTTCTTTGTGGATCACTCATTTTGTAGTATATGTCTACTCAAAATCCAGAAGATCTGGTAGTTTTAACAGATAGGGCCAGCCTGATATGCACATCAACCTCAAGAATATCAGTTCAAATTTGTGCATGAATTCAGAGGTCATATTTAAAAGTCAGACAAAAAGAAAACCCACTAGAGACGGAGATTGTAGGTAAGGATTCAGGGATTCAAGAATAAGGACTGATCCAGCATATCGAACAACCAGTGTCTCAAATCCTCAGAATTATTGTAATTTGGAATATGAGACTTTCACAAGCAACAATTTGGATGTCACTTGAAAGCCTAATTTAGGGCTTTAAAAATTTAAACTATTAAAAATTCTTTAAAAAATGAGAAAATGGCAACTGTAAATACAGTTTCATTTTCTCAACGTAAAAACTACAATAAATCACAGATTGCTTGCTTAATTTTTAGTTTTATTTTTCAAAAAGAATACCAATCAGAATAACCAGAACGATGAGATCAACAAGTGAGCTGGGCCAGGCATTGGCCTCATTCGCAGCACTAACTTGAGGTCAGGCCTTACTGCTTGCTTGCAGCATCACTAGAACCTTAGTCCACAAGTACATTGCGAATTCTGGAAATGGCACACAGGTTTGGGGGTGGTTCTCCACGGGATTATAGTCATGGGGTTGGTGACATGGCTGGTGTTGCCCAACTCTTTTGTCACATATTGGCATGAACCTGTGCGTTACATGAAACGAAACTTAAATACCTTTCTCTCCATCTTGTGGGTGCCCCAGGAAGAAGCAGTGGTTACCAACAGAGAGGAATGGAACTGACATCCCTTGACCTTTGTAATGGTGGAATTTTTGTTGGCATTTTTGCTATGTGAAGTGGGACAATTATGGGGGTCAGCAACTCAACAAACCATAGTGGTCCAGGCGAAAGCTAAATCACCCACTGGTCAGGTGGCATTATCCATGGAGGCGTTGGACAAACTTCACCAAGTCATTGTGAAGATCCACTTCCAGGCACAGTTGGTACAGTTGACAGGGGATATCCACTCTCGCGCTCCAACTAGCCCAGGTGGTGGATGCATTACCCCCAGAATTGGCGGGATGGTTCCAGGAACTCATTGAGGAACAGGAGAGTTTGCCAAATTCCATGGAGGAGTGTGTGGAGTTGATCGACTGGGTGGCATGTTTGGATGAGGCAAAAGATGTGGCCTGGTCAGCACTATAAACCTTCAGCCAGGGTCATAGCTCTGTAAAGGAGTATGCGTGGGTCTTCCATCCGATGGCAAAAGCAGCTCAGGTTATGGATTCCCAGTCCTCACAAATGTTCTCCAGGAGTTTCAGGAAGATTTGCTGGTAGCCTTGGTAGCAGCAAAGGTCCAGGCTACGCTGGGGGAGGAAGTGGCCTTAGCAGGGCAAGTTGAAAAACAATTATCATTGGCACGGGACCAGCGGGAGGAATCAATGTCATCAGGAAAGGGACAGTCCCTGGTAAGTGGCCGTTCCAGTCAAGGAGGTGGCACCCATCCTCATGAAACGTGGGAAATGTTCAAGGGGGAGGGCGCCAAGGGAATATGTCAAAATTTCCATCAGCCAATTTTCAAGTGAAAGACTCATTCAAAATTAACACGCCTTCTTCACTTTATTCTTGACTGTTTATCCCCATAGAGTTGCATACAGATGGGGGAATGGAAAGGGCAATGGCCTTGATAGAAACAGGGGCATAAGAGAATTATGTTAAACTGGCATTGGCAGAGCTTTTTAAGCTTCAATGTAAAGAGGACTGGAAGTGGTATTTTCCAAGGCCTCATGGAGGGCGCCATTGTGGCGCGTATGCCCTTCATGAAGGTACAGCAAGCCCCATTCATGTTCTGAACGCGGTTTTTTGAGATTGAGAACCAGCCCACCTAGTAGTGTTTGGGATGCGGTGGTGGCATCATTTCAGACCCCATATCGATGTTCCTTCCAGTACCATAACCTTGTACCCAAGGAGGGGTCCACCGATGAGGTGGAGGCTGTTAGTGGAAAACCAGAAATTAGATAAGCCTCAAACACTGGGGGCCATGCAGGAAGAGGTCTTACCCGCAGAATACCAAAATTTTGTGGGGTCTTTGGTCCAAAAGGGATTCAACGTTTTCTCCCACAGGGCCATTTGCATTCTCTTTCCAGTTCAAGGAAGGGTCAGAACTTCCCCATGGATGCCCAGTTTATCCATTGAATGAACAAGCCAAGGCCGCATTGGAGGACCACATAAATTAAATGTTGATCGAAGGTTTGATTGAGCCATCAAAATCAGCTGTGGTATCCATGGTGTTGCTAGTGCCAAGGCATGCGGAGAGTTATGGCCATGTGTGGACTATTGGAGGTTAAATGTGGTCATGGTGCAGGATCCTTATCCAATGCCGCTAATGGAAGATATCTTGCTGATGGTCATGGGATGCAACATTTTCACCAAACTTAATTTGGCAGATGCATTCAACCAGGTACCTGTGAGGCTAGAGCACCAAAGATACACGGCATTAAAGTGCCACCTTGGAATGTTCCAATACGGAGTTATGCCATTTGGGCTGCGCAATGCCCCAGAGGTATTTAAACGAATGATCAACTGAGTACTCTGTCAGTTGATTGGCTGGTGTTATATCATATATATGGATGACATCCTGGTGTTTTCACGTTCCAAGGAGGCTCATGTATGGGATGTGCGGGAGGTCCTGAAGGCATTGGCTGAGGCAGGATTATGGCTGAAGCCTTCAAAATTTGAGTTTAACCAGGGATTCAGTCAAGTTCCTAGGGAATGTGATATTCAGAAAAGGCCTGGGGGTATGCCCATTTAGGATCTAGGCAATGCGCAAATGGAAGGCTCCAACCAATCAGAAAGGTGTAAGAAGTTTTCTGGGGTTGGTAAATTTCCTCAGGCGGTTCATCAAGTATATATCAAAGTTAGCCTTGCCACTTACATGACTAACAAAAGATGTCCCATTCATATGGGGGGTGTAAGAGGAAAGGGCATTCAACCTGCTGAAAGAGAAGCTCATTTCAGCGCCAGCCCTTGCCCATGCAGATCCAGAAAAACCTTTGGTGGTTGAGACGAACGCCACAAACTTTGCTGTGGGAGCAGTGCTTTCACAGAAAAGGGAGGATGGGTTGGAGCACTCAGTGTGTTATTTCAGCCAAAAAAGGATTCCAGCAGAAACAAATTACCTGATATATGACAAGGAGCTACTGGCGGTGGTTGCGGCACTGCAGGAGTGGCAGCATCACTTGTTGTACGCCCATCATCCTTTTGTAGTATGTACAGACCATTGGGCACAGGAGTATTACCAAAAGCCCAGGGAGATGAATCAGCGTCAAGCTCATTGGAACGTGGAGCTGGCTCAGTATGATTTCCGAGTGGAATACCATCTGGGAGCTGTTAACACCATAGCAGATTGGTTGAGCCAAGATGTGAGGCTAGCGTATGAGAAGGATGAGTTGGAAAAGCATAACACAGCTACCATGTTCTGGGCAGACCAATTTGCCAAGATGTTGAGTGAGGAGGATGAACTGGAAGGTGAGATCTGAAGGAAGCAAAAGAGGACATCATTTGGGCAGCAGCTATGGGTGGAAATGGCGGAGTGCCAATGGCACAGCCATCATTGTACATATATAAAGAAAAATGAAATTATTTATCCTAACTCATGGATATGGGTTCCAAACCAATCATTTCAGTGGGAAGTGCTGCAGGCATCACATGACCATCTGTTGGTGGGACATCTGTTGGTTTTGAAGATGATTGACTTGGTGTGACGTAAGTATTCCTGGGCTGGACTGCAAAAGGATATCAAAAAATATGTGGCAGAGTTATTGGTTTGTTCATGTTCAAAGCCCTTGTTAAAGCAGCCCACGGGTAAGTTAGTCCCACTCCAAATTCTAAGTTAGGCGTGGGGGTCAGTTAGTGTGGATTTCATTACAGGGTTACCTAAGATCCAGGGGAAGGATGCAAAAATGGTTGTTGTTGACTGGCTAACAAAATATGCCGAATTTCTTTCATGTAACTCAAAATTCTCAGCCAAATACACTGCAAGGGTGTTTATTGATGGTATTCGCCCATCATGGCTAGCGGCAGAGAAATTTTGGATTGCAGTCCCCAATTTGTATTGGAATTCTGGTCAAGTATGCTTAGTAATTTGAAGATTTGCCCGTGTAGGAATTCAGCATACCATCCCCAGTCCGATGGGCATACAGAGAGGATAGACCAGATATTGGAGCAATACATATGATGCTATATCTCAGATTGGCAAGATATTGGGTTACTTGGATCAAAATTGCTAAGTTCACTTACAATAACCACCACCAATTGTTGACAGGAAGGTTCATTTTTTGTTAAACATGGATCCAATCCAGCATTGGATGGAGGATCAAATGGTGGATTATGACAGGGGGCGGACGGATTATCCCAAAGAATGACAGAAATTAGAAGGAAATTGTGAAACAACCTGGAGCGCGCCACAGCATGGCAAAAATGGTATGCAGATTGATGAAGAGCGCCAGAACCATCATTTGCTCCAGGAGATTGGGTATTGGTGGCGGCTAAGAATTATGTGGTCCCAGTGAAGAGCCAGAAACTTGGACCAAAGTTCTTAGGCCTATATAAGGTGATTTGGGCTGTTAACAAGGTGGCATTTGAATTGGACCTCCCAGAAGGGTCGAGGGCCCATCCAGTTATCCATGGTTTAAAACTTTAAGGATTTCAGGGGTGGGGACCAGAGCGGCCTGTGCCACTGAATCCACAGGAGGAGAACAACCAGGAATATGAGCTTGAGAAAATCCTGAGGGAGCATTGGGTTAGGGGTTGCCAGCAATTTCTGGTAAAATGGAAAGGATATCAGTTGGAGGAAGTGACCTGGCAAACACCAGAGGAGTGTGCATACTGCCCCGAGAAGATCTGAGAGTTTCTGGATTTACAAGGGGGTGATGTGACAGATCTGGGACAGCCTAATCTTCACATTGACCTCGTGTGTATTAGTTCAAATTCGTGTACAAATTTGGAGGTCAAATTTAAAAAGTTGGACCAACCAAAAAACCCACTAGAGACGGAAAATCATAGGTAAGGATTTGGGGATTTGAGAATGAGGACTGATCTGGCATATCAAACAACCAGTGTCTTATTCCTCCAAACTATCATAATGTGGGATATGAGACTTTCACAAGCAACAATTTGGATGTCACTTGAAAGCCTAATCTAGGGCTTTAATAATTTAAACTATTAAAAATTCTTTAAAAAATGAGAAAATGGCAACTGTAAATACAAGTTCCGTTTTCTCAACATGAAAACTACTATAAAATCTCAGATTGATTGCTTAATTTTTAGTTTTATTTTTCTAAAATAATACCGGTCAGAATAACCAGAACGATGAGCTCAATAAGTGAGCTGGGCCAGGCATTTGCCTTGTTTTCAGCACTATCTTGGGGCCAGGCCTTACTGCTTGCTTGCAGCATCACTATAACCTTAGTCAACAAATATGTCACAAATTCTGAAAATGGCGTGCCGGTTCAGGGGCGATTCTCTGTGGGATTATCAGTCATGTGGTCAGTGACATGGCTGGTGCTGCCCAACTCTTTTGTCACATATTGGCACGAACTTGTGCGTTACAGGAATAAGGTCTTATGCATCCACTACAACAGGTTGAGGGACCCTACACCTGACTTTTCGTTGACTTCATCATAGTGCTTCCTTCCTCCTAGGATTGTGATGCAAATATGGTTGTGGTTGATTGCATCACCAAGTTCGCCCTCATTATCCCTTGCAACACGATGGTCACTTTTAAAGATAATATAGCTTTATTCTTGATGCATTGTTTCTCTATACTTAATATCCTAAGAGATAGTAAGTGAAAATGACCTCAAATTACCTCCAGGTTCCTGAGAGCTTTTATCAACCTCTGCTTTATTAAAACATGCCAGTCAACTGCTTATCACCCTCAAAGGATGGAAAAACTGAAAGGGTGGACCAAACCCTGGAGCAATACTTACACTGTTGCACCTCAGAATTCACGACACATGGGCATTAAATCTCACCCTGAGCAGTATTTTTATCTAATTTTTTCTGTAACAATTGAGATTCATCTTGATCGTACATTTTGACTCAAATTCAGATTTTCCAATTTTGAGTTGAATTGTTTTAAAAATATTTAGGGTTTTGGTCATTTTGGGCTCTGTGTTGTGCCTCACCTGAATCATAAATTAGGCTTGTGCGAGCCTAATCAATAACTTGGGTGAGGCCTCCAAAATGCTGCCTTTATAAGGCGCGCCTGCCCATTTCAAAATTCACTTCAGAATTTTCACCCTAGCATGTCCCTTCCTGAGGAGCATCGTTGGTTGCTCCCCAGACGAGCTCTGGTCGGAGGACACCTTTGTTTTTATGGTCCAAAATAAAAATAAAGGATGTTTAAGGGTTTGCATACCTCGCATACCTGTGGTCTTTTTTGGGTATTTCCATTTTGAGGAGGCTTTTACGTGGTTGGGTTGGACCAAACACAATTCAACCTTTACATAGCCAACCAATGAGGAGTGAATGTTTGGCTGCTTGTCAGTGCTTCAAATCTCTCCCCACTCGGTTAGGCCGCTTTGGTTGCTTGTCAGTGCACCAAACGAATATGTAAAAATTATATAGCAATTGGAACTGAGGTATTTTCCAATTTTTGTTACATTTTCCATGCCCCCACAAGCTTCTCCCTCTTTGAAGCTGTTAAAAGATACAACCCCTCATTCCAGCTTAAAACACGCTTTTCTTCCACAATTTTAGCTGCAAAGGATAGCCTGAACCACTTAAGCATAAGCCATATCACTGTATAAATATAACCTGTCCAAAAAATAGAAGACTATAAGAAATTTGTAGATGAAAACGCCACTCAAGCTATGAACTTCAAGAATTACTTGCCATGTTAGACACCCACCACTTAAACAGGAAAGTCTTTTCCAAAAAGTGTATTATAAGGTTCCACCCCATATGAAGTACTGAATAACTTTGAAAATGTCACATTTTGAATCAGTATTTTCTTCCGTTGGAAAAAAACAATGTTTTCTGTGTATCAGTTGTCTTACTTCAAAGGCCTTATGCCTAAATCACCTGAACTATCATGCTAGGAGACTCCCAGGATAACAAAGTTGAGGCCATTCTGGCTTTGTGGAAGAAGCAACACTCCATACAGTATTTGTTAGACTGAAAATGCTAGCCCTCCTATGAGAACAGTTAGGTGAACACCAAAGACTGCATCAAATGCAAGAAGCTTATTGAAGAATTCCACCAGGCCAATCCAGATGCGCCCCATCCCCCAAAGAATACAATGGCCTTTTATAAAAATTAAATTTCTGAAAAGAACAAAGACTACGCTTTAGTATATTCCCTTGAAGGTAAAACTTTCCTGTTTTAAAAGGAAACAAAATAATATAAGTCTTGAGGCTCAATTTCTCTGAATGGAATACAAACTACACCCCTTCAGGCGTAAGAAGGATTCTATTCTTTTGTAGCTCCCCTAAGCCAGCTCAGTGACCTTGATCATGTGATAAATAGGTATTAGTTACTCCCCTTGCCCTTAAGGACCTCTCTTTGCTTCCATTTTCATGTTCTTCTTTGTTGGAAATGATAGAAGGGGTTTGCAGAGAGATGGTCCATTCTAGGTGTCTCTGGAAGCCCTAAGGGAATTTTAAGCATATCCTGGCTTAATGCCAACATTTCTGAAATTGCTTAATCCTGCTTGACTTCCATATGAGTCCCAACGAGTGTAATAAATAAAATCGGATCATAAAAAGTGAATCAAAATGCAAATTGGAACTTGTAACATTTAATCTGCTCCTAGTATTATTCCAATCAATATTTTGGTATAATGGGTATGGACAAAACCGACTATAATGACTATAATTCCCAAAGATGCATGTAAGATTGGTACTTTGAATATGGAGTATTCAATTATTCTAGCTTGAGCTATCAAAATTTGGATGTAGTGATCCTAACTTATCAGCAATCTTCAACTTACTATCCTCTTCTCGACCTATCTGGTGATGTTTATACCGCAGGAGTCCATGCATAAGTCGATGTTTAAGCTCCCTTACAATTCTCCCCCCTCCCTATTATAGGGCAACAGACCCCCCACACGGTCTGTTGCCAGTATGTTTTCTTTATTAATTTCCCTCTGAATAAACTCTTTACCCTTGCTACTGTTTGTTGGGTCCACTTTTTAAACCTTAATTTTCTATACAAAAATATCATCCAGCAATGCACGCCGTCATCCATAAGATACTACCACTGTTTATAAAGTGGTGTTATGGTCCATATCCACTGGCGTTCCGCGCCATAAATGAGCTATTAAAAATTTGTTTTTCTAATCATTGTTACCTATATTGCGCTCATTTTGCACACCAGAAAGTGTAATTTACTTTACAAATACGCCACCAATATGGCAGAACCCATCCAGAAAACAATCTTTACCTTGGTTGATCTGATCTCATACAGAAGCCTACAACCACATAACTCGGAGTTTTTTGTACTACCTTTCTTTCACAGTCCTGAAAGTTGCCCACAAGAACCGCAGTTGCACTTGCAGCTATTATGTTTGTTATGGGTGCCTTTGGTAGGATTTTGAATAATAATAATAGTCCTCATAATAATCATCTACCACCAATTTTTAGGTCATCAGGTCAGCCATGCTTTTGGCATTCTGGGTTATCCACCTTGCGTTGATTTACCCTGATTAGATGGCCCGTTTTTTTTTCAATTAACCCCACCATGAAAGTGGTGTTTCCCAAATGATCATTAGTGATAGGCGACAGTTTACTTAAATTTCTGAAAGGAACTTTTTATAGCCTTCAGATTTGTCCCTGTTGTTTTAGTGTATTCCACCCCAAATTATTATGAGTATACTGAAAGGTGATATGATGCCACGAAAAAAATAAATTGCTTACTGCTGAGATCAATCCAAATGGGATTCAAAATGATTTTCTCAAATTATTAATAAAGACCAGCACTCCAAAACGGGTGTTCTTTTTTGCCAACCATAGGTATCACTCTTTATTTAGTTTAAAAACAAGTGCAGGTCCAAGGTGGGTTCTGTGTAAACAATATCAGGCCCATCAAATGAATACACCAGGAAGGGTTCAATTAATATGAATGCCGTCATGAACATTTATTAGAGGAACACAGATGGTAATAGAAAAGTGGGACCGGAATATCATCTAGGTGACCTTATGATGCTAGATTATAAGAAATATTAAGAAGCCTAATAAGGAGTTGTGACCAAAGAGGATATTTACATACCAAACTTTTAGAACGATGCCATGTATCATACCAATTGGATCTACTCTCCCCAAATTTCGAATCTTTGCTACCTTTCATGAGAGCAAGTTGACCCTGTTTGAGTAACCCTCCTTAGACCTAGTATCAAATCTAGTAGAGGGAACACCTCAATGGGAAGTGGAGGATTTTTGGCCTTGCTCTAGGTAATAAGACGCCATGAGGAACAGGTTTTTTGAAAAGGCTTCTTTATTGCATAAAATAGCTTCTTTCTACTTGAAACCGCTTTCTTGTTGAAGAAATAAACTAAGTATTCCAAACATGATTTTTACATGCAGCTGGCAACAAATTAACAAATATCACAGCAAGTATGAATTACCCCAGGTAAATTAGAACACATCCTTTTTCAATACTCTTGGAGGGGTATGCCCCAAAGACCAGTGGTTATTGTCATGCAGATTGAAAAATTGAATGGGTACTGTTAAAAATTTGGGTTTTTCCTGATGGCTGGTTCGTTGTTTGGTGGAAACTATAGCTTTGAGCATCTATTAAGTGAGGACAATAGACAGGATGGTGCTTTAAATTTATGATATAGCTTTTTTGGTAATACTTCAATTATATACCCAGTCGTTTCACTTGGACAATGGCCCGCTGCCCTGATCCTACTGATCCCAGATGAAAATCAACTTTCATATAAAATAAAGTGATAACGCAAAGTTGGTTATAAAGATAAATCAGAAACTTAATCCAGAAGTTTAAGGATATCTTTATTAGTGTAATTGCAAGGGTTATTTATGGGGTTCAATGTTAACCACATCTTACCCATGACGCCTTACTTTTCAGTGACCCTTGGCCACGTAAAAAGTTTATAATGACATCTACAAATACTTTGACTCAGGGCATCATGCTCAGCCTCAGAGTCAGAGTAAACACCATCATCATCCTTGAGATGGCGTTTCATCATATCTTCAAAATAGCTGAACCAATTCACTTTCACATACAATTGGCAGCACATACCAAGGTGATTTGTATCACTAATTAGTAATTAAGTTGATCAAAAACTTGACCAACATTAAAAACTAATTTTGACATAGACCAACAAAGCCCATGTGCCCTAGTCATTAAATCAAAACTTAAATTTAAGTTTGACCTAACCAACAAAGCCCTTGAGCCCGTGTCATCATAGGTGAATATAATTAAGTGAAATTGCTAGGCCACAAATTCAAGTTCAGATATACTTAGGATATCTTTGGTTTATAATAAGCGACGATTTAGATCCAGTCAACCATTCAACAGGTACCATGAACTGTAAATGTATCCAAGACCAAAGATAGTATAGCTAAATAAGCCCATATCCCTAACTTGAATTTATTATTGACCAAAAATTGGTTACAGCCAAAGTTGGGACAAGGGTTCTTTTTTTGTACCAGTTGAGAATTTTTGCCATATTGCCAGCCTGCTAGATTACCAGGAATTGTTAGGGGATAATTCCCCAATGCGAGATGAATTAGAAATTGGTTGACCCTGATTTTGGAGAAACATGCTCAGGGGATTTTAGGATATTCATCTTGTCAGATCCATCAGGGATTGATCTGGACAAATGCTTAAGATCTCGTCAGGCAGAGTTGCTTATGAGATAGGGGCATCTGATAATGATTAACTATCAGGTGTACCAATTGGGATCAAACAGGTTTCATCACTGACTGATTGGGAATGCAAGTAGTAAGTTGCAAGGCAAGTGATGCCACCTGCAACTAGAAAATTGATCAGTTGGTTTGTGACCTGCCTTAATGGGTAACAAGTCTCATTAGATAGGCAGGTCGCTAGCCAAATATGGTTGGTTCACTTGGATTGAGAGGAAAATGTTAGGGACACATTTCTGACTCTTTCCGTTTTAGGTCTTGAGGATGCCAACAACGGAATCCTAGCCAGGTTGGGGAAGACCATCACTGCTGAGATAAGGATGGGTGATTCAATGGCAATGGCTGCCGTTTCATTAAAGAGGTGTCAACTGAGGGTTAGGCGGCGAATCCCCATTATAAATTCCCTAAAATTCCCTTATAATGAAAACAGAAGTCTTTATCCAGTATATAGTTCAAGTAGTAAGCTTTATCAGCTTTCAATTGTTCTATTCTTTCTTAGGGATATTATTGCTGTGTGCAATAATTGGGAGACTCTTTAAGGAAAAGAGTAAGGATCTGAGCGGAGATCAAGAGAAGAAGTGGAAAGAAATAGGGGATTTCTGCCGACTGTGTTTCAAATTGGAGAAACTGTCACTAGGGAATCTCAGAGAAGATCAGGTTAGATGTTACAAGGGAGCAAATCACTATTTTGAGACATCTCAAGTATTTTGAGTGAAAATACTGGCTGAGCGTTGGGCTGAGATCTATGAAACCATTCAACTATGGATAATAGTCGTCATATTATTTTCAAATAATTATATCAAACAACTATACAACGCGGACAAATTGCAAAAGAACCTAACCTGTGCAAGTAATATGTTTATATTGGTTTTTGGCCGATAATAACCAGAACCCATAATTTTTACAGTACCCTTTTCAAGCGTCTTAATTATTCCCTTATAATCAATGAGTATATTGCAGATAAAGATGGGACTATTAAGTTGATATAAGAGACTTCTTAATCAAATGTTAGCTTGATTTAGAAAGCAAGTAGTTATTTCCACAAATTACAGCATCAAGGATAAACTTGTATGTAATTGCACGACACAAAATGGCGAGCTCATTCGCCCTATGAGTTTTAAATTTTCATGAGAAGCTAATTAGCCTCATTGTCACAAATTCTAGCACAAAAAGCGAATTAGTCTTCATCCCCAATAACAATATCATTTTGAATGTTATATTGTTCCCCCTTTCTGATAAACATTTTTGATACCATCAATACTGATAAACTCCCTTGTTGATCATTTTCTCAAGAGCCTTTTATTGAAAAGATTATTATCTATATTAAGATCTTCCATAATCATTGGTTCAGTCTAGACTTCAGTTCCTTCAAGAAGTAACCAGCTTGGTCTTTGCATTTGGCTTCAACTAGTTGCAACCTCTTATCCAGTATTGAGCCAACCATTACCTTCACATTTTTTTAGGTATTCACTCCCTACACGCCAGTTGTGTAACTTCAATCTTACTTTTGGAATTTGGAGAGCTATAGAGGCTCTCCTGACAGGAATTAACCCAGTTCAGTGAGTATTATCTGGGTCAAACAACCTGACTAACATATATTTTCTCATTAAAATAAGGCTTTAATTAAGCTAAACCTATAAAATTAGGACAATTCCAGTTAGATCTGACCCATTGAATCATTACTATCATTTAGGTCGCATATAACAATAGAAAAATCTGGATATTTCCCATGATCCAAAGGGCCCATGTGACATTTATCCTTATTACTGGAATCCCTCTTAATGCTTAACTTGAGTTTGAACATATAAAATTTCGAAATCAATAAATTGAATTTACTCAGAAATAATCTATCCTTTCTACCTTGCTTGGTTACATCTACAGTTGATAGCCAGTTGATTGACATGAAATCTCTTATCAAACCATAACACGAAAAACCCTTCAGGAGCTTATCTTAGATAATGATTGTTTGCTTATCACGCCTGGCTTGTCATCAATAACAATCCTTTTCCCATGTCACATCCCCATAAGGCAACTGCCCCTCACAGGCTTGTTGATGTTTTTAGGTTTTTTCCTTCAAATAAACTCTTTAGTTTAGAACTTTACTAACTATGTTGTTGTCTGGGGAATCCAATGCAATTTGACCATGCTTCCCAATCTGAGATTAAAGTGAGCAACAAACACCTTTCTATCACCATAATGCCTGCCATCCTGCATTAAGTGCTTTGTCAATTGTTCCATTGACTCATTGTGATGATGCCATTGTTCAACAACCCTTTCATGTAAATTCACATATACAAACCATTAATAAAACTTTAAAACTATCGCCTCTTCCTAGGAATGCTTTCTGATCCTTGAGAGTTGTCACCCTCTCCGCCCCTTCCGCCCTTAGTTTACCCCTGAAAGTACAAGCAGCTGCCACCATTACCGCCATTTGGCTTGTTGTGGGACCTTTGATAAGCTTTTTGTTTTTTACCTTTCTCATATTTACCCTAGTATATCTCTTTTTAGCTTCATCTAACAACTATGCACATGGCTTTCTGAGCTATTCAATGGCCCTTAATCACCCATACTATAAGCGTAATCTTCTATTTACTAGCTGATTTCTTGACAAAGGGTATAACTTGATGCATATTAGATATCTAAGGGTTAGGGATAGCTTTAGGTTTCTTTAATAAATATTTTAGGGCTTTACATAGGATATTCTAGCTATAGTAAAAAATGACGACAAAGGACAAAAGTATATAGTCTGTCAAGTAAAGGACATTTGTTGAAAATTATGCTTTATTTTAAGAAAAGTTAGGGAAAATAGATTTATTTAGCAGCAGATCTTTAAGAGGGCTGCTGATTTTCAAAAATAAGGATATAAGTTAGTACCTTAAGCTAGTCCATGTATGATGGAAGCTTGGTGGGATTGATAATTGTTGCAATTCTGATATGACTGGATGATAAGCCCTAGGCCATGAGGGCAGGACAGATGGATCCGCCGAGATTGATATGAGTAATGGTAATTTGAGCACCTCAAAATCAGGCGATATTGGGTTGTTGGTAAATCGCCTCAAATTGGGTGTCGTGAGATTAACAAATGAAGAATTGACGTAATCAATGAGATATGGCTAATTGAGTTACTAATCCATGTAAGTAGTATCATCCAAGATTTTTATAATATAATCAGGATGAGATGATTGATGAAGGTTAGGTTTTTGTAGTTTGTATTTACAAAACAGCGGGAATCAGCTGTAATAAATATATTAATAAAGAAGAGTTGTGGGAGCAAGTAATCCATTTTTATTTTATAAGTCTATTATTTTATTTTCAGGACAACGATCCTCACATCGTTGATCCTAGCTGCTCAGTGGGTTGAACCCTGTGCCAAAAACCCTTTGGTGTATCTCTCATATACTGCCTATTTCACAACAGTGGTGCTCACTACAGGGGGCCCATTGATCAATTATAATATGATAAAAACTCAGTTGCCAGCCATGTTGCCTCAAGTTGCCTATATGGAACTGAAACTGACTTTGGATGCTGTGCTTGAAAAACAAGATGAGCTGCTCCAGGAGGTCTACTGCAATAAGATGCCCCCATTTGATTGTGAAGGGAATATTTATGGGTATTTTAAGCAATTTGAGATTGCAACTGAAGGAGTCTCAGATTGATGAATATTTTTTGTTGATTTCTTCTTTGGATGTCAGAAGTGCTGATCAAGTCATCTGTTATCTTCCAGGTATTTCCCAAATATACCAAGAAGTCAAAGACACGGTGCTGTGGTTGTTCAGCGGAACTTCAGAGATGTCACAGCAAAAGGCCGAATTTTTGACCATTAAGATTCAGCGGAATGAAACCCTCACTGCATTTGCTGAGCAAATTTACAGCATAAGCTCACATGATAATTGGGGTGGAGCTTTATCTGAAGCAGAAGTGTGCATTGTGATGACTTCTGCTGTGAAACCATACCATGAGTTACATAACATTATGGCCACCCTGTTGGATGAAGATGTACCTTTACTTAAACTTGTTCAGTTTTTGCACCATATATCCACCAACTTCCCTCCACCTAATGCCGAGAAGGGTCCTTCTGTAATAACGGCTGAATTCTCATATTTGTGGAGCATCGGCAGTCCAGTGCTTATTTCACCAGGTTATCATCAGCAGTTAAACATCCAACCCATTCTGTTTATGGTCCCTGGGCCAACTATCGCCCTAGAACTGTTTATGCTGACCACTCCCAACTTAACTCTCGTCATAGGTTGTATTGCATTAATCAGAGACATGAGCCCTATGGGATTAGCTGTTTTAAATGCAGTCGTCAGGGACATCTGGCACGATGGTGCCCTAATCAACTGGTCTCTTGTGTACAACCAGGACAGTACGGCCAGGGAAAAGTCATAGCGGAGTAGAGAAGGGCCTCTCTATCTCCACTATACCAAACCAAGACGTCCCACCTGAACCAAATTAGAATACTCAGCAGAAGTTCCCTTGAACAATGAGTCAGTTTTATATCAGCAGCTGGTTGGAGGGGTAAATGTTTTGACACAAGTACAGTCAGCGACTATGGCGGAAAAGGGGTCTCAGATGCATGTTGAGCCATATGCCTGTCAAATATTCTTTCAAGTAACCCCTGAAAAGTTAGACTTCTCCTTGGATGCACCTTTTTTGCAAGCAGTAAACGTCGCTCTTCCAGTCAAAACTATTATAAACCAATACCCCAGAATTGGTGAGGGGATTGCGTGTTTCCTTGAAAACAGGGATTCTTTAGATTTACATGTTATTAACAGTTGAGATGCATCCTACTCTGAATGCACTTACTGTGACCTGGTTGTAGCTAAGACCCAAGTCCGTGCTATCATAGATACCGGTGCCCCCATCAACATCATCTCCACCAAGTTGGTGGCCAGGTTGGCATTAAAATCAGATGTGGAACACCAAATGGTATATGGCACTGCTGGAGTGGAGAATACGCTCTCTGAGGGAGCATACAGTGCGCTTCCACTGAGATTTGGTTCTATTGTCATGGTAGATCCAGCTATAGTGTTACCAAATAGCAATTATGATCTGTTTATTGGAACTGCCTTCTTTTGGCACTATGGGGCTGTTATTGATATGACGAATGATAGTTCTAAAGCTATTGGGTCAGCGAATCCCAGTCCACTTCATTTCTAATGGAGTACCAGATGATCCGGTGCATATGGGGAATATTAATCTAGCTTATAGAGAAGGAAAAATTCCAGTGCGCTACCATTGGTTAAAGAGCAAAACCCGGGCCCTTCCTCAACAGATATGTGAATATTAAGGGCTGCCGCTTAGAGCTACCAGACCTATATCTATTCCATCTGGGCAACAAGTTATATTGAACACTGACTTGGTGATTGAAATTCCAGACGATATCAATGGTGAGGTTGTGGGGCCATATCAGCAATCACGGTTTGAGCCCACGTGGCCCAGGTATTAATTTACCAGGGCAAGGGTAAATCAAAGTTTTGCTTGTAAATTTACAAATGGTACCACTGCAAATCCGCCTCCACCAAATAGTGGCATACTTACACTTAATCTCCATTAAGGAGGTTCTTTCAGTTCATAATTTAAGTTGCTGAAGGAATTTGGTCTGCCTTTCAAACCAAAGCACAGTGTAATGGCAGTTGTATCGCGTGAAGAATTAATGGGGCTGTAAGAAACCACAAAAGGATAGGGCAATCGCTTTATTTCAAAAATATAAAGAGATTTTTGCTGTTGACAACCATGATTTAGGATGTGCGCGGGGGTGGTTCATAGGTTGGACACTAGAGATCATCCACCCATCAGGTTAAGGCTGATCCGCCATTTAAGGGTGGCGGAAAGAAGTAGTAACTGAGGAAATTGACAAGCTATTAGCACAAGGGTTGTTTGAACCGTCAAAAAGTTCATGGGCTTCACCTGTTCTGACTGTAAAAAAAAGGATAGCACCAACCATGTAGTAATTGACTACCGAAAGCTCAACAGCATCACTAAAAAGGACTCATATCCCATACCACAGATTGACGACGCTTTAGATCAGCTAGGGGGAGCTCGTTTCTTCTCAGCTATGGACCTGATCTCGGGCTATTGGCAAATTGTGTTGCCACCAGCGGAGCAGGAGAAGTGTGCAGTAATCACATCTAAAGATCTTTTCCAACCAACCCAGATGCCACAAGGGCTGTGTAATGCCCCACCTGCGTTTCAACGAGCAATGGATACTATTCTGGTGTATCTAAAACTGCTGTGTGTCCTTGTATACCTTGACAACATTAATGTTTTCTCCCAGACCTTCTCTGAACATCTCGACCATTTAGAAGCTGTATTCCGCCAGCTTGATGAGGCCAACACCAAGATTAAACTCCGGAAATGCCACTTCTTTAAGGACCATCTGGAGTACCTGGGGTTTGTGATTGATGCCACAGGGCTGAGACCTCAACCAGCCAAAAGTGGAAGCTATTTGAAAAAGGACTCCACCCAACAGTAAGCAGGATATAAAAGACTTTTTGGGAATGATTGGATATTACCGGCGTTTCATCCCTAACTTCAGCTGTATTGGAGGCCCACTATTTGAGTTATTAAGAAAGGACACTATGTTTGATTGGGCGAAACGTCAGCAACGCGCTTTTGATATGCTTTGAATGGCGTTAACCAGTGCGCTGGTGTTACACTATCCCAATTTCAAAAAAGAGTTTATCGTTCAGACAGATGCATCCCTTTCCGCTGAAGGTAAAACTCTTATTCCAAAAAGAAGAGGAAGGAGAAGAGCACCCCGTAGCATACTGTAGTCGCAGTTTAAACAGGCATGAATGCAATTACACTGTGATGAGAGGGAGTGCTTGGCGGTGATCTATGTCTATAAGCAATTTTGGGTGTATTTGAATGGGGTAATATTCAAAGTTGTACTGTATCATGCCTCAATACGCTGGTTACAAAATCTGAAAGAACCAGAAGGGCGTCTGGCCCGATGGGCTCTTAAATTGCAGGCATACAATCTTGAAATTCTTCACTGACCCAGAGCAAAACACCAGAATGCCGATTGTTTATCAAGATTATCTATGATTGCAGTTACGGTGGATCTGAGTGATATCCTGTTCAATAAGATGCTTAGTGGCAAGTACAATGTTGAACCTCCCCCAGTCATCAAGGTATTAGATGGAATAAGGGCCAATAAATTTCAGAAAAATGGGGAATTATATAAGCAGATAGGGGACACTACTGTGAATATCCCAAGACCTTCCGCTCACCCAACTATTATGAGCACACACCAAGCAGTTGGACATGGTGGAGTGTGTAAGACCATGGAATTATTGCGGCCTCAGTATTACTGGGAAAACATGAACTTCGATATTCTTGATACTATCTCCTCCTGTTACCAGTGCCAAGTGGAAAAGCCGTTTCACCAGAAGACTTCATAGCAGTTAGTGAAGTAGCACTTCACCTGGCACACCATTTTGATCGATGTGGTGGGTCCCTTGCCAACAGGGGCAAACTGGTGCAAATACATCCTGGTAACAATCTATCACTTGACCAGGTTGGTTGAGGCGCGGCCAATATGAGATTTGGGGGCACTAATGGTGGCCAAATTTGTTGTGGAGTGTATAATTCAGTGACACGGTTATCCTCAATCCATCCTTACTGATAATGGGACAAATTTCACTTCACACATTCTACCTAAGCTATATGAGCCGATGGCCATCCATGGGGTTCTAACAACTCCATATCACCCTGAGTCCAACAGAATGGTTGAATGGGCTAATGGGACCCTGGTGAACATAATCTGGAAGTTAGTCACGGACAGGCCCTCTGATTGGAGTACCCTCCTTTCTACCGCTGTGTTTGCCTACAACATTAGCTACCATTCAGCCATGGGGAAAAGCCCATTCTAATTGCTTTACGGATGGCACCCCGCTCTGCCCTCCCTCCTATATGCCTGTGTAGAGGACACTGGTGGAATGGATCTGCAATGCTATTTGACCATTTTAACAAATACGCTGATCAAATTACAAACTGAAGCATACTCATTTAGCTTAGCCAAGAGAATCAAAAGCCAGGCTGCTGATCGGGTATGGCAGAGTGACCTAGCACAGTTCTAGGATTGAGACATGGTCTTATTCCGTGATCAACATTGGTTTGGCTGAAAACACAAGCTGGACAATATCTGGATTGGACCATTTGAAGTCATTGAGAAGACAGGCATAGATGCATATGCTATCAAGGACCCTGCTAGCGGTCAGATCATCAACTGAGTGCATGTGAAGTTCCTCCGGGCATATAAGCAATAGGAGCCTTATCATCTAGTCAAGGAGGGGGTAATGTCGCGATTCCAATTTGACTGGACAATAAGCCCTAGTTCATGGGGGCGGGATGGATGGATCCGCCAAGATTGATATGAGTAATGGTAATTTGAGCGCCTCAAAATTAAGCGATATTGGGTTGTTGGTAAATCGCCTCAAATTTGGCATAGTGAGATTAATGATGCAATGATTGACAATCATTACATGAATCTCATAAGGTGGGGATTATGAGATTCATGTGTGTCAATAGTTGCAATTCCGTTATTCCAATCAGGAATTTCCTATTGGGGTCAATAACGGAATAAAATTAAAATAAATAAGTTATTTGATTGGTTGTCATTCTGAGGTTCCCCTCCAAGTCTCTGTCGAGTTGCCTGGATGCCATCAATTCCAGAGGCTTTTGTGCCCCTCATTACCTACAATTCAACTAGCCTTTTTTGGTAGTATTTCAATCTGAGGTCAGCCCTGATGGACCTCAGTATTAAAATCCTATTCCAACTTCGAGTCTACCCAAATAGAGGCCGCTATTTGCTTGATACTTTTTATTTAATTTTATTTATTTAAAATAAGGATTGGGGGTGCGGATGGTGGTGCAATGAGGAGGAGAGGAAGGGGGTGGAAGCTGGGATCCTCTTGAGAGTGGCCTTGCCCTGGTGAGAGGGGAAGGAGCCAGAGTGGCCCGAGGTGTCAGAGGCCAGTTGGCTGCACCTCAGCCGGGCAACCCTGAGGTGACAGAGGCCATAGGGATGCACCTCAGCCTGGGGGCCCAAGGTGACAGAGGCCAGTGCACCGCACCTTGGCCCAGTATGCCCAGCAAGGCCATCCATTTGGATAGGACCATTCAGAGTCAGTACAGCTATATATGGGGGTGGATGTTAGGGACAGTGGCGGGCTGGGCCTTGGGAGCCCAGTTCATTATAAACAATTAAAAAATTGATGTAACCAATGAGATATGGCTAATTGAGTTACTAAGCCATGTAAGTATTATCATTCAAAATTTTTAAGATATAAGCAGGATGAGATGATTGATGAAGGTTAGGTTTTTGTAGTTTGTAGTTAGTGGAACAGCGGGAATCAGCTGTAATAAATATATTAATAAAGAAGAGTTGTGGGAGCAAGTGCTCCATAATTATTTTATAAGTCTATTATTTTTCAGGATAACGATCCTCACATAGTTGATCCTAGCTGCTCAGTGGGTCAAACCCTGTGCCAAGACCCTTCTGTGTATCCCTCACATACTGCTGATTTCACAACAATTATAATATATAATATTTACAAAATAAATTTTAGGGCTCAAGTTGGAAATATATTATATTATAGTATGATTAGATAGACCAGCATTGATTTGTCATATTAGACCAGGGAGACCTACCATATCAGTATATAAATTAATCTGCACATACTGGGAGGCTAAACTTGTAGCCAAAATATCACTAGTATTTATATTCATAGAGGTTATCCTATGGAGATATTTGACTGGCCCTCTTCCATGGAGAAGGTACCCAAGATTTAAATAGTACCCTTGTCCTGCCTATGGTTTGTAAATAAGGTCACTTCCTTAAAGATATATTAATCAAATGAGATAAAGAAGAATGAGAATGGTAAAGAGGAAGTTTTTTGGTGTAAGGCAGTAACTGAGCATTTATCTAATATATGATTTAGATCACTTTTAGAGGACAAGTAGTGATTTTGGGGCTTGTGGCCTTTTTTGGACTTGAAAGGGTTTTGACATATTCTAGGCTTTAGAGTTGGCTCTCAGGACATATAGTATACACTTTGAAATCACCTATCCTCTTCTTCCTCATCCTTAGTTATCCCAATGCATTTGCTAGTTTTATTAGAGCAAGCTATTTTAAATAAGATGTTTAATGTTTGCACATTCAATTAATGATTCCTTATGAATGTTAGATAAAATCTAGCCTGCTCATTTATGTAGAAGGTAAAGCATAAATTGTTGCCAAAATAAGTTCATTATAAGACGGCTGAGTATCTAAGCCCTAAGGTTGTCTCAACATGGATTAATTATGACGCAAAATTGCTTATATTTGGTCATAAATGAACGTACTAATATGAAATCATTTGTAGATGCTAATAGGGACTAACCTAGACAAAATTTGACTAACTATTTAAAATTATGCCTAGGGATGGAAACTCTAAATTAGCTTAAATAGGTCTTTTAAAAATAAAGAATATCAATTTCTTACTTAATATATTCTCTAGTAAAGTATATTATTAATAAAATAAACCACCTTTAAAAAGGCATGCTATAGTGGTATAACCCCATTAAATATATGCTCTTATTATAAGCTATAGATTTCTGAAAGATTTGGCATTATAAATGATCGTCTAATCTATAGCTAACATGCTATGCAGTTGTAAATCTATTATATATCTTTTAGTGCTAAGAAAAAAAATAGTCCGTTTATCTTATTCTATAGACCTTTTGGAATTTAGATATGACCACATAAATAGCATTGCTCTAGATTTAGCTTATTAGTATTTATTAGAGGTTAGCTTTTTTGCTAAAATAATCTATAGCTATTTTTTTATTTACTATTGATTTTATTAACTGGTTTATTTTTTATTTTTCTGATTAATTATTCTTTTTTGAATTGTTACATTGAAATTCTGTTGATCATCAATTATTACTAATAAGCATATTGATTTATAAAAAAGGATTTATTTAATGTCAATTATGCTTATGTTTAATTGGGGATTGTTGCTGAAAACGTTACAATTTGTAATTTTACTTTTATAATGAGTACATTCATACTTCAGTTTAAATTGGTAATACTCCCAATTCAATAGCTGTTATTATAGCATTTTACCACGCTACTTTTATATTTAATTGCTGGGGCTAGCTAATTATAGAAACATACTTTTAGAAGGTTAGTCTGAATTTTGAACTAATATTTATTATTGGCAATTCTGCCAAAGTGATCGTGATACCAAAAACTGCTATTTTACACATTTCTTCCAATATTCTCATCACTATATAATATCTTTCATTTATTTATAAAATACCCTTAAAATCTTAGACTGCTATTTGTGTTTACTTCCTAGTTGAAATGTTTATTCTTGTTTTCATATTTTTAAGTGTCAATTACCCAAAGTGAGAACAAAATCACTCTTATCAAAGCTTGACTGGGATAGTTATCTCCATACACTGACAATTATCATCAACTAAGTTATAAGTTACCAAGCTTGTGCATCTGTGGAACTGCGAGCTTCTACACTGGTGCTCACTACCTGAGAAGTTGAGTTTTTGATGTAACAATGTCATAAATTTATATAACCATGGACGTAGTAATAGCATTGAGTATATTCAAAAGGAGCTATTTATGTTTATAGTTGCTATTAAAGAACGCAAATAAAGTAGACCAGTAATGAAACAGCTACTTGAGTTAGAGAAACATAAATGCAACTGTTATTAAACCAAATATTATGGAATTGAATTACTTATAGATGACTCATACATATCTAATTGCAATGTATCGTCAAGAGTATAACTAATCCATGAGGGATGTGGTGAGTATATAGGCAGCAATTCAAAAGTTACAATAGAATATACTCCATTTTATATAAGAACATTTATTTACACTATTAATTCAATAAAATTTAAAGCTTTTTAGAAGCAAGCCCAAAAATACCAGTGTTATATCACAATTTTGTACCAGCATTTTTCAGACTCTTTATGATGACAACTTAGAGTACAGTGACCATCAAAAGGCTTTTGCTTTTATTAACTGCCTTGACATCAAATGTCAAAAATTGGTGTTGATTTCTCTTAAAGGTGAAAAATGAACATATAAGGAGGAAAATAAGGGAGTATTAAATTATTTTAGAGGCCCAGAACTTTAGGCTTTTAGAAGACAGTAGAAATGGGCATCTAGTAAAAAGGATGAAATGATGGGACCATTTACTGCTCATTTTTATCAGGAAGCCAAATCTTGCACGAGTAAATGAAGTAATTTTAATGTTTAAATTGCTAATAAGATGGCGTTATGTTTTTTGTGACCTCCATTGTGCATTAGCCCCTGCCTTGATTAAAAACAACACCTTTTTTAAAATAGAGGAATTTTCAAAGATGTTGGGTTCAATTTATAATATATCAAGTCGATTATATTAATATAATTACCAAAACTCTTACCAAAGCAAACCTTGGAAACTTGTCAAACCTCTGAAATTTACTTCAGATAGAAAGTTAATAAAATGCATGGAATAAGGATTTTAACATATATTGGATTTCAGGTCCAAAAGAAACTATAAATGTATAATGTTTAATAGAAGGTTAAACAGGATCTGGATACTACTGATACAAGGGGATGGCTTTAGGAAGATTGCCACCCTTGACTAATATAATAATTAAATTAAAAAATGTTTATACAAAATTCTTTCTTTTTTATTATTAGAATGTTAATTATGTCCAATCACAGAAGAATCTCTTGGATCTTTTTTATGGTGGTAGGGTCACATTACAAATAAGTCTTATCAAGTCTACTATCTTCTTGCTGCCTTTTATGTCCTTTTCATGATGGTTCTAATACCAATTGCTTCAGCTGACCATCCATCTCCACCTGGGTTTACTTAGAGCTTGTTAGAAATTTTAGACATGCGTCAGAGTCTAAATCTTGACATAGCTAATATTTTTCAATTTTTTTGATAGTAGTTCTCTGTTAATTTTTTAAATGCCTATTTCATTTTCAGTCAAATTTAGTAAAGGCGTTGATTGACCACTGTATTTCAAATGTAATAAGATAATAATTGCCAATTTGGTAGCAGACCACTATTTCACTAATTCAAGCCTGTTACTCATCAAAATCAAAACTACAACAAACTCCCTCCTTGACTGATCAAAAGTGTGCTAGTATTATCACTCGTTTTTTCATTAATATAATAAGCAAAATGTCTGGTCTCATGTTGATGTATGTTCTGGCACCTAGGATATTATCTCATAGACTAAAGGCATGAGGACAATATGTGTGAGTTGAACTTTGTCCTGAGCATAATTTCAATGATTTCCTCACTGTAGACGGTGCTCCTGTAAACGCTCTAGATGACCTATCTCAGGAAGAGCTTCTTTCCAAAGTTCATCAGCTGCCTAATCTCATGGCAAACTTCCTTTAGTAACAAAGTGGCTTAGTATCAAAAAGGGTGTTGAGCTTAATATGAGACATCATTCCAGATAGTGCTTCTCATGTCTAACTGTTTTGCTTTATTGGAATTGCTACTACCTGCTGGTCATCACTTTTTTTGAAAATAACTTATTGCCTCTTGCATTCACACGCTGGGTCCTTCTCAGTTGGTTGAGAGAGACCCCTAACATACCAGACAACTTTTGCTCTCTTGGTGAGAACTATAGAATGATCATCTCAATTAAATGCATTTCAGGGTGTCTGCTGCATTTTAGGCCATAGATGAAGTTGTTCCAGAGAGGTATCTCCATTAATGTCGCTTATTAATAACATGGGTTATCTTTTTCCTGTTGATCCTTGTCCTATAGAAGATTACCACCAAGAGGCCATTAAGTGGATGCATTAGACCACCTATTTCATCACTACACCCCTTCCAGTAGTCTACCCAGCATGTGTGACTTTCTTACTTGACTGTTTGGCGCTGTGCACATCTTTTTCTACTTTGACAGAGATGCGAATACCTTCTTGCTGTCTACTTGCCCTCCTATTTGCCACTTATTCCTTGTTATCTTGTGATAGCTAGTGACTGTGGTTGTGAGGTCTCCTCTTGATTAAATAGGAGCACATCTTCTTCAATTTTCATTCTTCCATTCTGCTTCTTTAGTGTCCTGGTCCATGGGCTACTAATTCTTGCTTGTCTGCCAAGCCATCTATAGAAGCCTCCCCATTACAAGGGCAAATAATCCTAAAATTGTTGTCAACGCCATCCTCTCTCAACTTAAAGCCGGTCTCATGCAAAAGAAGTGATTCCTGAAGCGGCCAAATATTCAAGCAACATACACAAAAGTTGATAAAGAAGACATTCTGCTGGCGGTTGTCACACAAGGTAGCTAGAGGAGGCTGACAGTGACAAAGATAGTCATGATGTGGGACACAAGTGTACATGTCTTTTGTTTTCTTTTTGCTATTAAATTGTAATAAGTATTGTATCATATATTATTATTGTTATTATTATTGCTATTGTTCTATATGTATATCTGCTTTAGTCTTTTTTTTCTTCTTTTAGCATTTTTGTAAAATTTCCTTTTTTCTTTTCTTTTTTACTTTCTGTATGTGCAAAGGATTTTAGCGTGGATTTAGTTAACAACCCACCAATTTATTGGCTCTTTTATTGTGTAGGCATCAGCGGACATCCTTTCTATTATCACAAAGGTTTAACCCATATGTTTTCCAGCTTACCCCTCCAACCAAACCCATGGTATTGTGCTATAGCTCATATTTGCCTATATTGAACTATATTAGCTTGGTCCATTGTTGTTCAAGGAGTCATGATTCCTCACTTATTTGCTAAACTTATAGAGTAGGCTTTGTTTGAAGTATGATCAGTATAAATAATGAATTTAACAGGTAGCAATGCAATTCTATTTTTGTTGTGTCCTTTATGCAGGATGAGAGTAACGAGGAAGGTCCAGGTGCTTTTCATATAGCAGTTGAAAGGGAATACTTCTAGTTGCAGAGTGATAAATAGTGGTATAAGAAAACACAGTGGTGGGAAAAAGGAAACTATACTATGAAAGACAGTCCATTGTAATACTCCAAAGTAAGTTCACTAACATTCTGTTGATAAGCTCCATGGTCCCATTTGAATCTAGGTGGTATGGTCTCATTAGAACAAGAAGATGGCCCTTAATTTGTTTAACTTTGGTAGCACATAAAAATAAATTTATTATTATCTACTTAAATAAACCCATTCCTTGACGTACAGACTGACTGACAGAGACCTGAAACCTTTAAATTTATTAGGTTTATCTATATGGGCGAGTGGGTGAGAATTGGCAAATATTATCTAATAATTTTATGAATTTATCACCCAAAACTAAACAAAAAATCAGTATTAGACTTTTAAGTAGATTAAGTAAAGGTAAGTTAATCAGCTTTTTGCCTAAAGGGCAACAGTGAAGCTGTTAGTACGAGTAGCTTGAGAGCAATGCTAGCACAGCCTTTAAGCTATGTCAGTGTGAGCTTATAAATAAACCCAAGCATTGCCGGGTAACTCTGCTAGCTATCCATAAGATAGATTGAGGCCAACTGTGCCACTGGATAATGCGATCCTATTAAACTTGACTGTGGTCATGGCTCCTAGGTCACAAATTGTACATGCTTCTAACCATCTTGTCAAGTAATTTATTGCCACCATGATGTACTTGGCGCAGTTTGAGCCTGTAGGCAAGAAGCACACAATGTCAATGGAAACAGTATGTCATGCAAAATGGGCTTCGATTATCAGTATAAGTCCTTTTTAGATAAACTTCTTTACAACATTGGCGACAACAAGAGAACATTTCAATGACTTGAAGTTATACCCTCCCAGTAGGGTTGCAGTTTCATAAACTCTAGCATCTTTTGCAGCCCTCCATGTCCTACCACTTTATGTGCATTGAAGATGATGTTTTGTTAGTCTGACAGTTTTTGAAAATAAATTTAGTTTGACTCCGTTAACTTCTTAACATATTGATGTTCTTCCAAGAGATGTTATCCCTCATCTCTTTCAGTACTCATATTTTTTGTGACAGCTCATTTAAATAATCTCTGTTGATAATTGTTGAAATTGGCGATTAGGCGTCAGATTTCTAGGGTACAGGTTATTATGCTCAAATTTATAAGGCACTGTTTGAGGAAAACAACCTTAGTAGTTATTTATATAAAAAACACATGTTCAACAAGAAATCTTTTTATTGTAAAAATCAGAAGATCACAATCTAGTATCAAGTACTGCCAAAGGCTCGATTGCTGCCAGGATAAACTCCTTCAAAATGGTTTCTTTTAGCAACGTAGGGGAAAGAAACCCCTCACCCTTTTAATTAATTTCAGATACCCTTCTACTAGCGTTCCTATAGACACAATTTATATATGCCGAGCTGCACTCAAAAGTGTTAGACTAGTGAACTAATAATACAAATTAGACTACTGGGGCGAACCCCTAAGACTTGGAGATTCCATTTATGTCTCAATCAACTGCTTGCATTTGAGGTTCCAGAAGATGGCCATAATAAAATTATGATTCCATATACTGAAAAATTTATGCTGGCGCGAGGGATGAAACAGAGGATTAAAAAATTTAATAAGAGTGGATCTGAATGCTGATGCTAGGAGCAAAGCAATTACTAGATCAAGGGGTATATTTCACCAGAGATGTTATGGGATTTGATATGCCATATTTGTAAATCTATGGTGCCAAGGCAAGTGCACCAAGTGTAGTTTAATACAACTTTTGCGACTCCTTATGTCAAAAGCCATGCGCTCAAGACTCCTTAGCCATTGAATCCTAACTCTACTTATTAGTGGAATATAAGGATTAAATAAATAATGCGTAAATGCTGGTTGGTCAAACCGCTTGCACTTCCTCCCACTTTACCAAACATCAGGTAACTAAGATGAGTGAGGGTCAGACAAGTTATTGGAAGCTAGAGGCTGAAGAACCAGAGTGCGGATAGTGCCTCTTCATAAACTTGGCATGCACTTGGTTGATAAGATGCCCTTAGTAGAAATTTCAGAGTTGCGTCATTCATAATGTCTTCTCCATGATTTCAAAGGTTTTTCTAAATAAGTGCTAATTTGATGGTCCTTCTGAACCCATGATTGTAATACAGGACCAGTTCCCTTCCACCAAAAGTAGGTAAGGTCCGGGATCCTCTTATCATATGCTCTAGCTTTGATCTTTTAATCCAGAGTGTTTGAGTAAGCTGAACTTTGTAACTGAATCAACTTTTTTGCGAGCTTCTTGAGATGTATGTTAGGACTCATGTTCTCTTCTGCAACGCAGGAATATAAAGGTGGGGGCAAACGGGCTGTTTCTCATGTAGTAAAGCAAATATGGAGTGCCCATGGTTGAGAAATATGCAATGTTTTATGCGAATATGGTGGAAGGCAGGAAAAGGTTCCAAATGAACGCTTTTTCCTGCGCCCAAATTTATGTAAATACCAACCAGAATACCATTCACCTATTTGGCGGTGCTGTTGGTCTCAGGGCGGTAGGGCGTAGATAGTGCCCCAGGTATGCCCATTAGATCGTTAAGCTTAGAAATCATTTAGACATAAAATTGGTCCTATTATCTGTCAATAAAAACTGGGGCAACTGTGCCAATAATAACATCCTTAATAATAAACTTAGCTGTTGTTATGGCCCTAATTTCTTGACTGTCCTGGCCTCTACCCACTTGGTTAGATGATTAATGGCCATGATAATATATCCAAACTGACCAGTAGTATTGGTCAAGGGTCCTACAACATTCATATAGACCGTGTGCCAGGCAAATTTAGGTTTAACCAATTGATAAGATGTGGCTTTCTGATAGGAGGCATCATCTTGGCATTCATGATGACATCTAAGCGCCTTGTGGAAGTCATAAGACATTGAATTATTTTAGTAACATGATCGTAGTTGTTTGAATGTTTTCTTAATTTTATCGTGGCCATCACCTTATGACTGGTAATGATCAGGTCCATCTATTAGTAGGCCTAGAGAACAAAAAAGGTTGTTCATTTACCCCTATATAAATTCTCATTTTCTACAAAATAATTTTTCTGATTTTCCACCTTTTGTTAAATCTTGATAGGCTCATTGTGATATTGCTGATTAACTATAGCGGTGGATATATTTGTCATCCTTATCAGTCATTAAGGCCATAGTAGGCAACCTAAAGAGTCCGACCATGCATTAATGCTTTACGCCAGGTCAGTGTTTAATTTCAAAATTATATACTTGTAATTTCAAGGCCCAGCGGGCCAACCGTCTTTTGGGCTCTTTCGGGTTCAACAGCCAGCACAAAGAAGCATGGTCAGTTACCAAGGTGAAATTCACGCTTTGTATATAAGCTTGATATTTTTTGTAAACATAGATAACAGCTAGACATTTATATCATTAGTGGTATAGGTTCTTTTGTTATATATAGTGTCAAACTACAGTAAGCGATGGGGTGTTCTTACCCCTCATTATTGGGCTAAGATAGCACCGCCCCTATGGCAGTGAGGGAGGCGTCTGTCTTAATAATGAAAAGTTAAATAAATTTTGATTCTTTAGTATCAGTGCTTAGGCTAGGCAAAACATAATTTCCAAAAGCGAGTTGACAGGCTCGGTCCATTTGAATCAACCTAGTATCGAGAATGCGAAAAAAAGCTCACCTATCTTACTAAAGTTTTTCACAAACCGGTGATAATAGTCAATCATTCCCAAAGATACCTGGATATCACGCTTGCTGCTTGGGCGTGTATTTTTTTGATTGCTTCAACATTATTGGGATGAGGCCATAAGCCTTGTTTATTGATAAAAATTCCTAGATACTCAAATTGTTCTCGGAAGAAATTGCAATTGTGAGGTTTTATTTTCAAATTGGCTTGGGCCTCCAGCGGAAAACCTCCTCTGGATTCTGCAGATGGTCCAAAAACGTTCCGGAAAAAACATATATTGTACAAATACACTAATACACAGGAGGCCTTTAAATCCCCCAATATGCTATCCAAAGTGCACTGGAGTGTTGCAGGAGCGTTACACAGCCCTTGCGGCATCATAGTGGGTTTATATAGACCCTGGGCGTAATCATAATGCACTTCTCTTGTTCCTCTTTTAACAAAAAATCTTCTAGTTATGGGATTAAGACCATAATTGAGAAGTATTGTGCGCCGCCCAAGCGGCCAAGTGCATTGTTAATATGGGGTGACATTTTGAACTTTTCTTGGTAATATTGTTGATTTTCCAGTAATCTATTACCACTCGATTTTACCATCCTTTCTCTTAATTACTAAAATCTGAGAGGCCCAAGGACTCCTAAAGGGTACTAACATCCCCTGTTGCACAAGTTGACTGATTTCAATTATAACAATCTCATCCACCGCCATAGAACTCTTGTTAAGATTAAGGCAAATCAGCGGATGGTTACCAGTAAAAATCTGGTGCAACACATCGTGTGTACACCCCAAATGTAATCATCTTTCGCAAAAATACTACTGTACTTGTCAAATAAGGCTAGCGCTTGATCCTTTTCATCCACTGTCAACCCTGAAAGTCATCTTCAAGGTATCAGTGGACATACTTCTTGACACTCGTTGTCTTCAAGCCGCAGTTCATCTAGATTTCTAAACTTATGGATATAAAAACATCTTCAACAGGTAGAATATGAACAAAAGCGACTACCTGATGTCGCTTAATTTTCATAGGATAAAGATACAGGGTAGCTAAAAAACCTGAATTTCGCCATGATCTGTTAGAATAAATCTGGGCGCTGCATTGGGTCCTAACATGGAATGATTAAATAGGGCAACTATCTCGCCATATAATCACATTGGGTTTGGCTAAAGCAACTTCAGTTCCATTATAGCTTGATGAACTACTCAAATTGTTAGGGTACAATTAGTACATATTGGAAAACCTATTGATTTTTAAATCTTTGTTAGTAACTCTGGGTTTGGCCAATTAGCCATTTAATCAGTTGTTACTATACCATCCTTGTACACTATGTTAACCAAACCTACTTTTGGGCCATCAAGGCCACTTTCTTCAGGTTAAAAAGAGCGAATTTTTTTTCTGGTAACTTCAATGTACTTCATCAAAGTCAGCTTTGACTCCATAATTCATCAAAAATGAGGTCCTAATTGAAAAGTCATGATTCTGATTAAGGAATATGATATCCAGAGTGTAAATTACTAAGGAGCCAAAATGCAGTGGTAACGCGCTGTACTCTCCTTCCTAAAGTTTTCATCTGATTGTCATTGGTTCCATATCTTTTATGTGATCTATGTTCAAAGCAAGCCCCAATTTCTTCACCAGTCAACTGGACACATTATTAATTGATTCCCACTGTCTACAAGAGCTCAGATTTTGAGCTTATTCACAGTTATATTAATAAATACATTCAGAAAAATAAAATCAGTAAGATTAATTGCAGGGATATCCACTTTGTTTGTTTGACTTAAAAATTCTGTAATCCATCACATAACTGAGGGCTGATTATTTTGACGCCTCGATAGGTACAGCCGCTTGGATCCCAGTTAACTTAGGAGTCTCATTATAGGGGAGTTGGGAACTCAAGTGGTTCCAACTGTACATAGGCCTTTTGGACTACTTATTCCATCAACTTGCGGAACGTTTTTGGTCAGTATGTGGTCACCTTCAAATTATTATTTGTTGAAACCTGGCATAGGCGGATCAGCGTAACTACTTATGCATTGCACCAGAGAGTTTTTTGGCGATTTAACCTTATTTGGGATTTTGTAAGAGGAGGTGGTAGTAAAAATACCAAATTCTACTCCGTCCAGTCTTTCCCACTTCTTCATCATCCACAGGCTGCACAGCATGAGCCTGGGTTTAGCACCTAAGTTAAGAAAACAGTTGGCATAATGACCAATTCTTGAACTAATTAAAAAAATCTGACTAACGTCAGATTTTTCTGAATGAGGGCCACACAGCGGAGGTATGTCCTTTCTTGGAGAAATAGCTTAAGGCTGCAGTTTGCAATGCTCATGATAACTCTTGTTGGGTGCCCCAAAAGTGACAGCGCACCACTAAAGATATTTCACTATATAGTGTGATACCGTTTTCTTCATTCAAATGGGATCATTACCCAATAAAATTCTTTAAAGGCTCACAGGCATGGTTTAAAGTAATTTGCATGCTAAAATCATAGATCGTGTTAGACCCTTCTAGAATTTAAGCTCCCAAATAAAACACTCTTCAATTTTTTCATGGTTTCATATTTTTCAAAAAAGATGTTAAGGAATTCAGACTTGTGAGTGGTCATATGTTCCACCCACTGAACTCCTTAATGAGAAGGCCCTTGGCGTTGTGGTAGGTAGCGCCAATCTTCTGTAATTGAGACATCACCAACTCCTTACTTTCATTGTTCAGAGAGCTCAACACAGTCGTCAGCTAAGTATTCTCAGGAGACCCGGCCATGTTAATTTCAAAGAGACTAATAATGTTGTGTATATAGGATTTTTTATAAAGCGTTAAGTTGTTAGGATTTACATTAACTGGAGGCTCATACTGATATCCCAAAGGCCCTGGGTGCTCCTAGTTGACTTCCTGAGTGTTGGAGGTGCAAGTAGGTGTAAACTAGCCTTGAACCGTTAGAGCGGCCTAATTAGAAGTATCTACAGGATCTGGTTTGGGAATACCAGCGGGGTTGCGCGCTAGTTGGACAGGAGGTTCACAATTAATCAATTCAGATTTTCAGGGGGTGGTTTGGCCAGCATCTCTGGATGAGTTGATGCCTCAACGCCTAGGGCTGAGGTAAATACCATATGCTTTCCTGCGTTCCCCACACTTCATCGCCTTAGATATTTGCTTCTAACGAAAAAAATTTGATTTCACTGTTGATAATATTAGCATCCTGGGTAGCATATTAACTATTCTAATAGTCCCACATGGAAGCAATATGGTGGCGTTCTGCCTGTAACAAAGTATCTATATTATCAACTTCTTAAGTAGCAGCCTAAAATTTCGTAATCATGTTGATAAACTCTTTTACAAGTGACCTGACCTTCTGGTCCTGGGTTTTTACTAAAGTTCTAACGACTCCAGGAGTTGGTAAAATTCCATATCAGAGAGAACAGCTCGGGTCATATCTGCATCCAAACTCTTAAAGCAGTGTTCATGCGGTTTGGTATTTTTAGCTAATTTTTACTTGAAGGTTGTGGCCAAGTATAATTCTAATATTTTCCAACGTGAGCGTTTAAAGATGCTTGTACTTGGCAAAAACACTGGACTGGGTTTGCAGGGCTGCTGAGGCGACCTCTTTAGCTTCAACAAATTATATTACTTTAGCCTTAAGGAAACCTTCCATAGAGTCAACTAGATCCATACTTGATTAAATTTAATTACAAGGAACTAATGTGAGACCCCTTTAGTGAGCGCCACGATGTAAATATCAGAGCTTAGGCATCAGATTTCTAAAACACATGTTATTAAGCACAAATTAAAGAGGCACTGTTTGAGGACAGCAACCTTAGTAAACTTTTGTAAAAGAAACACTTTTTCATCAAGAGATATTTTTATTATAAGAAACAAAATTACACAACGTAGTATCAGTTACTGCTAAAAGCTTGACTGCTCACTACTATGTACTTTTTCAGCTAAGTTTCTTCTGCAACGTAGGAAAAATGTCCCCTCCATTAGAATTTAGCACAGATAATCCCTTCTGCTAGCGTTTCTAATGGTGCAATTTATGTATACTAAGCAGCACTCAAAAGTTTTAGACAAGAGAAGGATAAGCCAAATTATACTAATGGGGCGAATCCCTTAGGCTCAGCAGATTTCCATTGTTGTCACTATCAACAATTGTATTATAGGTTCTGGTAAATGGCCATAATAAAAAATAGGATTCCTAGTGCTGAATATTTTTACAGGCGTGAGGGATAATAACAGGGTAAAGATACAGGTAAATGGAGCAGATCTGATTGCCAAGGCCAGGAGCCAAAGAAATTACTAGATTGAGGGGGTAGAATTTGCACTGGTGGGATTATGTGATTCAATCCACCATATCTGTAAATCTATGGCTCTAAGGCAAGAGCACCAAAAGTAAATTAAACAACTTTGGTGACTCTCTATGAAGTTGAGGGCGGCGTGCTAGAGCTCCTTAAGCCATTGAATCATATTTCTAATTATTTGTGGAATACCAGTATAAAATAAGTATTGCATAAAATAATGGTTGGTCAAACTACTTGCAACAATCATCCTATTATATATAAGTCTTCAAGATCTACTTTTTTTGTGTTAGTTGGTAACCACAACATACAGTCTAAATTCTGCTTTTTTAGGACGGTGCACTATTTCAAAGTCATAGGATTGGATCATAAGGGCCCAGTGTGATTGATGTCATTCTGTTTCTATAAGATTCTGTAGACAGTATAAGTATACATGCTCATCTATGACTTTAAATTCACTCCTTGCTGATACACTCAATACTGCCTTTTCAAGTATATTAAGGCTTAACATTCCTGTTAAGTGATAGTATAACTTTGTTCATGATAGTTTAGGCTTTACTGCAATAGGTTAATAGTTTCTTCATGCCATCATGGTCCTGTTGCAACGGTAAAAATTTTACAATTAAAATGGAGGCGTTGGTCCGTACAAAGAATTATTTAGTTTTGAAGAGCAGGTAAAGTAGCACAGGCATAAATAAAAGCCGTACTGAAGATATCAAAGGCACGCTGGCACTGTTTGGTCCATGTGAACGCCGCGTCCTTCTTTAAAATTCCAAAAAGCAGCTCTCTAATACAACTAAAGGTAAGGAATAAGATTTAAGTAAAACCCAACCATACCTAAAAAGCTTGTGCATCACGTTTGTTTCCTGGTTTAGTCATTTTTCTAATAACCTCTATTTTTCCAGGTTTTTTTCATAAGCCTTGGCGCCTGTCACAGATGAGTCTATGAGGGAGCCAGAAGATCATTCCTCAACTGATGGAATGAAAATAGTCCAATCAAAAGCAGGTGAAGTTTTACCATCTAGTACTAAAAAAAGCAGGTGAAGTTTCAGGAAACTTAACCTCCTAAGATGGAATTGGACAGCCCCCTTTTATAGATTCTAGCTGGCCTAATAAATTTACCAAGTGCTCAGGATGACGTCAATCAAAAATTGTGATACCCGACTCTGGAAGTTTTGAATTACACTTCCAATGGGTAGGTTTTCTCTCAAA